>JAESUZ010003096.1:0-119740 GCA_017311185.1 Proteles cristata cristata
TTGATTTCAAGTTTCAAAGCATTGTGATCTGACAGTGTGCATGGCATGATCTCTATTCTTTTATATTTCTTGAGGGCTGCTTTATGTCCCAGTATGTGATCTATCTTGGAGAATGTGCCATGTGCACTTGAGAGGAAAGTAAATTCCCTGGCCTCAGGATGTAAAGTTCTAAATATATCCGTCAGGTCCATCTGGTCCAATGTATCTTTCAAGTCCATTATTTCTTTAGTGATTTTTTGTCTGGTTGACCTATCCATTGCTGTAAGCGGAGTATTAAAGTCCCCTGCTATTAGCACATTCTTATCTATCAGCTTGTTTCTGTTTGTGATTAATTGTTTTAGATATTTAGGTGCTCCCATATTCGAATCAATGAACATTTTATGATTGTTAGTTCTTCCTGATGGATGGACCCGCCAATTCTTGGCATGGTGCCCTTCTTCATCTCTTGTGATTGTCTTTAATTTAAAGTCCAGTTTGTCTGATATAAGTATCGCTACTACCCTATGTCTTTTGATTGGAGCATTCAGCCCGTTTACATTCAGTGTTATTATTGAGATATGTGGGTTTAGAGTCTTTGTGTCCTTTGTGGAGTTCATGCTTGTGGTGGTGTCTCTGGTATCTTTGTTCCCTGCAACCTTTCCTTCAGAGCGTCCCCCTCAGGATTTCTTGTAGGGCTGGCTTTGTGGTGACAAATTCTTTCAATTTCTATTTATTTGGAAAGGTTTTTATCTCTCCTTCTATTTTGAATGACAGGCTTGCTGGATAGAGGATTCTTGGCTGCATGTTTTTACTGTTCATCACATTGAAGATCTCTTGCCATTCCTTTCTGGCCTGCCACGTTTCAGTAGATAGGTCTGTCACCACTCTGATGGGTTTCCCTTTGTATGTGAGGGCCCTTTTCTCCCTGGCTGCTTTCAAAATTCTCTTTGTCCTTGTATTTTGCCATTTTTACGATGATATGTCGTGCAGAAGATCGATTCAAGTTACGTCTGAGAGGAGTCCTCTGAGCCTCTTGTATTTCCACATTGACTTCCTTCCCCAGGTCGGGAAGTTCTCTGCTATAATTTGTTCCAGGACTCCTTCAGCACCTTTACCTCTCTCTTCCTCTTCTGGGATTCCTATGATACGGATATTGTTGCGTTTGACTGTGTCGCTGAGCTCTCGAATTCTTCTTTCCTGTTCCTGGATCAGTTTGTCTCTTTTTTTTTGTCAGCTTCTTGTTTTTCTAGAATGGTGTCTTCTAAATCACTTATTCTCCTTTCTGCCTCTTCAAGCCATGCATTGGAGGCCTCTAATTTATTATGGATCTCATTTATCGCATTTTTTAATTCTTCATGCCTATTTTTATTTTCCATTCTGTCTGTAGCCATAGTTTCTTTGATGTCCCCTATGTTTTTTCAAGCCCAGCTATTAATTTCACCATTATTATTCTAAAATCTTGTTCAGTTATGCTGCTGATATCTGTTTGAGCAGTTCATTAGCTGTCATTTCTTCTTGGAGTTTCTTTGGAGGAGAGCTCTTTCCTTTCGTCATTTTAGTTAGCTTTCCGGCTCTTGTTGGTTTTAAAGACCTGTTATGCTCTCTGTTTCTATGAGCACTGCTACATCCAAGAAACTCTTGACTTTCCAGGGCCTATCCTTTCAGAGATTGTTTTTTAATGGTATCCCTCGGTCACTCTTGTTGGGACCTTAGTTATTTTATTTTCCTATTCGTAGTGATATTTGGGACTCTTCACCTTGTGTACTCTAGCTTGTTTCTTGAGGTAGCCCTGGAAAAGAAAGCAGACAGACAGACACACAGGGAGCGGGAGCACACAAACGCACAGGCTGATTCAACTAACATGCAAAGTGAGAGGGAAAACGAAAAAGTTAATAGAAAAGACGGAGGAGGGAGGGCGAATAGGGAGCATAAAATACATAAAAGGGTCAAGAAGGGGAAAAGAAAAGGAAAAAAGAAGAAAACCGATGGACAAAGAACGGTTTAAAGCATATACCTGGATTTCCCAGCTACAGTTAGATAGCCGTGTGTATGCAGTGCTGGTTGAAGAGCATAGAGAAAAAGAGAGAATGCAGGGTGAGACAAGGCCGATTTGGAAATAGAATGAACAGGCAGAAGGGATAAGAAACTTTTTTCAAAGAGGTAAAGGGTAGAATGTGGTTGGATAGGTGAGAGAAGGATGCTGGAATTATCCAGAGAAACTATATAGTCTAATTACTCCTGAGAGAAATAGCTGAAAAAGTCGGTAGGTGTAGAATTTGCATTTACAGAATGGACTTGTTGTGATTGTTTAAGCAAGCTGGCGACCAGAGTTAATCAGGTCAGTGTTTGGGGGAAAAAGGCGAGAAAAGAGAAAGAAGAAGAAAAAAAGAGAAAAGAAAGGGGGAAAAAAAGAAAGAAGAAAAAAAAAGGGAAAAAAGAAAAAAAAAAGGGAGGAGGGCACCTCTCAGGCAGGGATGGGCGTGGCGTGATCCGATGCCTCAGGCGGGGGTTCTGCCTTGGCGATTGTGGGGAGGAGAGTGACGGTGCTCCAGTTCCTTCTTGAACCCCGCGCTGCAGCTCGCTTTTTTTTTTTTTTTGGCGTGTCAACTCCCCGTTCCGGGGACGCAGCCGAAGTTGGTTGCACTCTTCAACCCAGGCCAGTTCCAATCTCCAAATCCCAGTCCGCGCCCCGCTGAAGTTGCCTTAGACACAGCTTCCCAGACAACTCCCTTGGGCTATTCCAGGCTCCCTGCTGAGCTCTGGGGGCGGAGTCAGGATCGCTGCTTTCTTCTCTGGGTTGGGCTGGTGCGCATGCGCGGGGGCTTGCCTGCCGGGTCCGCGTAGCCCGAGCCCACTGGAGTGAGGAAAACCGGGTCTCTCTATGGCTCGTCACCCGAAACACGAACTCACAGGCAAATTTCCCAGTTTTTAGCTCTTTGCCTTCCCTCTCGAGTTCCAGCCAGCCAGGAGCGCGGACGCCTGGTGTCTGCGCGTCTCCTTCAGGGGTCCCAGCCTCCCTGGAGCTACAATGGCGGCAGGCGCACCCGCTCCGTTTTAAAACCCCACCTCCAGGAGCGGCACAAAGAAGCAGTTTGTGTGCTCAGCCTCCCCCAGGACCAGTTGTCGCGAGGGGACCTGGTGTGCAGGTATTTGGCAAGTACGGTCTTTCTACGCACCAAGCGGAGATTTTTCTGTCTCGGACTCTCTCCTTTTCCCCTCTCACTCCCCGTAGAGGGTAGAGGGGGATCGCCTCCCACCCTGGAGGCTCCGATCCCGGCCCGATTTTACCTTCCCCGTTCGCACTCACGTTAGAAGGCTTTCTCAGTGGATTCTGCGTCCTTTTTCTCCGAGTCTCTCAGGTTTTGTATGGTTTCCAATGGCTTCAGATCTTTTCTGTGTGATGTATGGGCGCGAGTGCAAGTACGGAGCCCCTTACTTCTCCGCCATCTTGCCTCCCCTAGATATTAACTCTTCTTAAGTGACTGGTAGAATTTCCCTGGGAAGCCATCTGGCCCTGGACTTTTGTTTGTGGAAGATTTTTGATTACTGGTTCAATTTCTTTGCTGGTTATGGGTCTGTTCAAATTATCTATTTCTTCTGTTTCAGTTTTGTTAGTTTGTATGATTCTAGGAATTTGTCCATTTCTTCCAGATTGCCCAGTTTGTTGGCATATAATTGCTTATAATATTCTCTTATTATTGTTTGTATTTCTGTGGTGTTAATTGTGATCTCTCCTCTTTAATTTGTGACCTTATTTATTTGAGTCCTTTCTATTTTCTTTTTGACATGTCAGGTTAGGGGTTTATCAATTTTATTAAAAATGTCAGAGGGGGATCTGGGTGGCTTGGTCTGTTAAGCGACTGACCTCAGCTCAGGTCATGATCTTGCAGTTGGTGAATTTGAGCCCTATGGTGGGCTCTGTGCTGACAGCTCATGGCCTGGAGCCTTCTTCAAATTCTGTGTCTCCCTTTCTCTGCCTCTTCTCCTCCCAACATAAACATTAAAAAAAATTTTTTTTAAATAAAAAAAGGGTCAGAGAAGCAAGTCTTGGTTTAGTTGATCTATTCTACTGGTTTTTCTTTTGTTTCTATTCCATTTATTTCTTCTCTAATCTTTATTATTTCCTTTTTTCTGCTGGCTTTAGGCTCTATTTGCTGTTCCTTTTCTAACTCCTTTAGGTGTAAGGTTAGGTTGTGTATTTGAGACTTTTCTTGCTTATTGAGATAGGCCTGTATTGCTATATACTTCCCTCTTAAGGCCACTTTTGCTGTACTCTAGGTGTTTGGACTGTCATGTTTTCATTTTCATTTGCTTCCATGTATTATTTCATTTCTTCTTTAATTTTCTGGTTAACTATTCATTCTTTAGTAGGATGTTCTTTTTTAAAAATTTTTTAACATTTTTTATTTATTTCTGAAAGTGAGAGAGACAGCATGAGCAGGGGAGGGTCAGAGAGAGAAAGAGACACAGAATCTGAAACAGGCTCCAGGCTCTGAGTTTTTTGTCAGCACAGCGCCCAAGGCGGGACTTGAACCCACGAACCGTGAGATCATGACCTGAGCCGAAGTCGGCAACCCAACCGACTGAGCCACCCAGGCGCCCCTAGTAAGATGTTCTTTATCCTGCATGTGTTTGTGGTGTTTCCAGATTTTTCTTGTGGCTGACTTCAAGTTTCCTGGTGTGTGGTGTGTGCACTCTGTTCTTATGTTTTGGCTGCTCTTTCCTTCAGGTCAGTTTCTCTGCAGAGTTTTTCCTTACTTGCAGTGTAGAGTGTTTGGACACTGTCCACTGTATGGCAAATTTTGATTAGATGTGTTTTGGTCTGCTTGTTAAAAGAGGCTAGATCCTTTTTCCTCTAGAGCTGAAACTTTGTGGCACTCTATTATCAGTAGACTTGGTGCTTGAGGATGGGTGGAGGTTGTGCTGGTCTTCTGGGGGAGGGGGCACTGCTGTGGTAAGGTAAGGCACACTTATCTTAGTAACAAAGCACCTACAGAGTACAGGGGGTGTGGGGCTTGATGTAAGTGGCTCAGGCTTCCACTGTGGGTGGTGTGCTGCTCACTCAAGTCAGTCTCTGCTGAGGGACTGGGGTAAAATTGGCATCAGCTGGCTCTCTCTTCCCTGGGCAGGAGAATTCACATCTGCCACTGTCTGGAAAGTCCTCCCAGAAGGACGAACAATCTCCTTTCATTTGTCCTAGCCTTCTCTCAGATCTTTGCCTTTACCCTGTGTGTGTCCAAGCTGTCTGCCCACCTGGCAGCCCAGTGGTCTTCTGGCACACTGGCTGGGTTTTAAAACTCCAATTAAAAAAATTTTTTTAATAACATTTATTCATTTTTGAGGGGGGGAGGAGGAGCAGAGAGAGAGAGAGGGATACACAGAATCTGAAGCAGGTTTCTGGCTCTGAGCTGTCAGCATAGAACCCAATGCGGGGCTCGAACTCACTGACCATGAGATCATGACCTGAGCCGAAGTTGGATGCTTAACTGACTGAGCCACCCAGGCGCCCCTCAAAACTCCAAATTTTAGGGATCTGGTGTGGCATAGACCCGTGCTGCTGATTCTCTCGGGGAGAGTCTCACTGTTCTGTGGTTGGCGCTGGTTTGTCCCAGAAGGGTAGTCACATGAACACACAGGGGCTTGGATTTATGGTAAAGCACGGCAAAAAGCCAGCACCTAGGTTAGCTGCCCTCAGCAGCTGCCTCTGATCCTCTGCTAATGAATGGGGCGGTTCAGATGGCACCTGCTGGCTCTTTTGTCCCTGGAGAGGCAGTGCCAGTTCTCCCAAATGCATTCCAAGAAAGGGACGTGTCTCTCCCAGTGTGTGCCAGGGGGTCTTCAGACCACCCTTTCTGCTCCCAGACCTCCTCCTTCCCTTTCCACAGGAACACCTTCACACCTGCCAGCCTCCACCTGGCATTGGCGCAGACTTCTAAAATTTCAGGCTTTGAGCTCCACTGCTTATAAAAATCTTGTGATCATCAGCCCCTCTTGTTTTCCCCATCAATGGTTTTGGGGAAGTGGTTTTCTTGTGTGATGTCCTGTGCCCTGGTCTCTCTCTTGCTCTTTCTTTCCTCTCTTGCTGATTAGGGGTCCCTCCTCTCTGAAGTACCTGTGATTCTTTTCTCCCCCAAGTCATGTCTCCACACCTTCTACCTTCCACAGTGTGGCCTCTTCTCTCCCTCTAGTTGTGCAGTTTGTTCTTTCAGTCCTCAGATTGGTATCCTGGGTGTTCTGAATGATATGAGATTTATCTGCTGTGTTCAAGGGATAAGGCAAACATAATGTCTTCCTACTCTTCCACCATCTTAACTCCTTGTATCACTTCTTATTACTTCTTGCTTGCACTATCACAGCAGCCTTCCTACTGATTTTCTTATTTGTAGCTTTCCCTCTGCCAGTCCATGTTTCAAAATACTGCTAGATTAGTATTCATAGTAGTTTTTGTCACATCATTCTCTTATTCTAAAACCATCAAGAAACTATCTAATTCTTATAGATTAAGTATAAAACTCTCATTCTGGCATTCAAGGCTTACCTATATTTTACAGCTTACCTTCCAGGTTTCCAAGTTTGTATTCTTGTCTCAATTCAAGGTAGACCTTTCTTTGATGCCTTGTATGTCTTCCTGCCTTTGTGCTTTGGTTCGCACTGTTTGCTCTGATTAGAAAATCTGCTTCTGTCATCCTTGGCTACTAAACTTTAATATATTCTTAAAGTCCACATCCAGGTCCACATCTTGCCTTTTCCAGTCTTTCTCTTTGGGTACAATCTTTTCTGCCTTTGAATCCCCATGACATTCATTGTATTTACACATCTTGATTTGCTCAGATATAAATACTTGAAGCAAATATTATTCTCTTGTGTGTTGGGAGCCATTCTGAGCCCACTAGTCGAGACAACTCCTGGTAAGGTTAAAGCAAGTTTTCATGGTCTCTTGCCAATCAGATGACAGCTGATATCCACCCCAACTCAATTATTTCTGCTTGAGCACTGACCTCTAAGGTACCTTTTTGATCAATATCGGGAGTGACTTATCCCCTTATTCCAACTCTGGTATGATGATTGCACCTTGTGAAGGGACTTATTGTGGGAACTTCTTGTTTCGATTATGGGAACAGACATTGTGTCTCCAGCAGGTCCTGTTTCCCTCTATACTTTCCCTTGAGCTATAAACAGACTAATGACCTTTATTCATAAAAGAGTGACCTTTACATGTGCAATCCTGTTTCTACCGTTGCGTTAGTCCAAGATGTTCACACAGGTCAACATGTAAATCAGCTAATCAAAAATGTCTCTCATGCCCTAGCTATTCAAGAAAGCATAAAACTAGACACAAAGGTGAATGCACTCGAAGAGGCTGTTCTATGTATTGGAAATGAGCTAAGCTCTTTAAAGGTATGGTTGGCTCTCCGGTGCCATAAAGAATATAACTGGAAAATCAAGTCTTGCCCAGAGACAAAGAGCCTAACTTAGAGAAAAGGAACAGATAAGAGCAGAACATAAGTTACCACATATACCTTTGCTAACTGATGGTGTATAGCAGCCCCTTCCCTAAGGCCTACATTCCACAAACACCTTCCCTTACCCTGGCAGCTGTGATGAGGATGGATAAGACTATCTACAAATCTATAACTTAATCGTAGTGTTATTAAAATGCAAACACCCTGTTATTTTCTTAGTTACTCAACCTCACTATAATTGGGGCAGTTCTGCAAGAATACTTCTTATCACAGAGAACTATCCATTGTAAAAATTCCATTTCCTGATGCCATGTTAATGTTTGACCTATAAATAAGGACGCCAAAACCGACAGGACAGAGATGCCTGCCTGGTGATCAGAAAGGATCTCGGGGCTCTCTCACTCCCTCCCTCGCTGACACCGTCCATCCTTCAGGAAACCCTGGACCTGCTGGAGCTGGCCTCCGGCACTTGTGTTTTACTATTTAAACACAAGTTTAAACAAAGTTTTACTATTTAAACTATTTACACAAGTTTTTACTATTTAAAAAAAAAGGTGTTCCTTTTTGACACCCTCCACTAAGGCATCCTTAACTGTAAAGACTGCATTTTACTTACATTTCAAATCCTGCAAAGTATACTTCAGATCCTGAAAAGTTCTAGGTGCTTAATAAATGATGATCAAATTGAATATTTAGTTTGGATATACAATAGCCATTAATGTACTCATTAGTCTTCTTTCTGCCTTTGTGTGTTGCTCTTTGATGAGCTTCTTTGAAGATAGGGACTGTCTTTTATTTTCTTTAAATATCAAAAGAACCTTTTTTGAGAGGAAGCTGGAGAATGGTAAATTCATGGGCTTTCAAATATGAGGTCTTCTTATTTAATGTTAAAAATAGAAAAATCATGGATTCTTCTTGAGAGATTGGTTTTTCCTATTCTTACCTTTGATTTTTAGGCTTGTTGTTCTCAAAGTTCCCAGTGTTGCATACATTTTAAAGTGTAATTTCCCTCCTATTACATTGATATGTATATATATAATAATTTTAAAATAATAATTTGTTAATCTCAACATGATTACCCAAATAGCTTATTTGGAACTTATGAATTCATTGTGTTTCTGCACAAAGTAGGTCTTTCTCTTTATTTTTTAAATTTCCTGCATTTAATAATTACACATTTCCTTTTTTTCAAGATAAAATTTCTTTTTTTTTTTAATTAAAAAATTATTTATTTTGAGAGAGAGAGAGACAGAGTGCAAGCAGGGAAGGGGCAGAGCCAAAGGGAGACACAGAATCTGAAGCAAGTTCTAGGCTCTAAACTGTCAGCACAGAGCCTGATGTGGGACTTGAACTCACAAGCTGTGATCATGACCTGAGCCAAAGTCGGATGCTCAACTGACTGGACCACTCAGGTGCTCCTACAGGATAAAATTTGTTACCACCAATAGCATATCATCATTTAATTGGTAGAATTTTGCTTCTTAAAGTGGTATATAAAATTATAGTGCATCTTAAAAATTTGATAGTATTTTTAAGTTCTGATAAAATAAAGTAGTTGTAAAAACATGTAGATTTTAATTCCTTAAGTTTTCAACCATTTGTGTTTTGGTTCACTTGACCATAATTATAGTTCGTTTCTTCCCTATTTCCTTTTCTTATTGAGATAAAATTTACTTAACTTAAAATTCACCATTTTGACCATATTTAAGTGTATAATTTATTGGTTGTTGTATATATTCACAATATTATGTAACTGTCACCAGTAGTAATTCCAGAGTAGTTCTATCACCCCAAGAAGAATCCCCATACACTTTAATTTCCCCCTCTGCCTATTCTCTGGCAACCACTAATCTACTTTCTGTTTCTAGGAATTTACCTATTCTAGACATTTCTTTTAAGTGGAATCATACATTATATGGCCTTTTGTGCTGGCTTCTTTCACTTATCATAACACTTTCAAGATTCATCCATGTTGTATCATAGTTCAGTGCCTTATTCCTTTTTATTGCCAAATAACATTCTATTGTTGTAGGAGTATACTACAACTTATTTGTACTTTTTCAGCTGATGGATATTTGGGTTGTTTCTACTTTTTGGCTATTATGAATAATGCTACTTTAAACATTCACATACAGGTTTTTGTGTGGAACATATATTTTAAATTCTCTTGTGTACATACCTAGAAATGGAATTGCTTAAGTTATGGTAAGTCTGTGTTTAACTTTTGAGGAACTGCCAAACTGCTGGACAGAGTGACGGTACCATTTTACATTTCTACCAACAGTGAATGAGGCTTCTAATTTCTCTGTTCTTCATCAATACTTGCTATTTTCCTTTCGTTATAGCCATCCTAAAAGATGTGAGCTGGTTCCTCACTGTTTCTTAAATGGTGTTTCCCACATGACTTCCTCATTGATCTTTTGGTTTCTTTCCATTTTAGTTCATTCAATCTAAAGGGAAGTTACATAATTTTCTCTTAAAATTTTTTTCAATGGTTCCACAACAAATCTGTCAAATTAGGTATGACTTCGTTATCCTGGAACTTAAAGACTTTAAATATATCTCTCTATAAATTTTTCATGCTCTTATGTCATTCCTTCAATGGTGGTCCTTTTTTTCAACAAATCTGGAAAATTCATTATCATTTGAACATCCCTTATACTGTCTTTTTGTTAATTTTGTTTCCTATACCTTTACTTATAAAGGTGGAATTATATTTTCTTTCTTTCTTCTTTAAAATGTTTATTTATTTTGAGAGAAGAGAGAGAGAAAAAGAGAGCAAGCATAAGCAAGGAAGGGGCAGAGAGAGAGAGAGCCAAGCAGGCTCTGCAGTGTCAGCATGGAGCATGACACGGGGTTCAATCTCATGAACTGTAAGATCTTGACCTGAGCCGAGATCAAGAGTCAGACACTTAACTGACTGAGCCATCCAGGTACCCCTGGAATTTCTACTTTTCATTCAAGGTTTATCTCAGAAATCCTCTTCCAAATGAACCTTCTCCTGATTCTTCCAACCTTACATGATTTTCCTTCTTGTGGCCATCCAGAGAAATTGATATGTTTCTTATATTGTCCATCTTACTCTGCCTTTTATTGTGAAAGATTGTGTTATGTTCTTGACCTTCATTAGGTACAAAGACTTACTCATCTTTTGTCTCTGCAGTTTCTTGTGTATGTAAAAATATTTGACAATTAACTAATTTGATTTTGAAATCATCCAGTGATTTCACAGAATTAGATGAATCTTTTTCAGGTATAATGTGCATCTGAGTTATGTATTAGGGAAAAGAGAAAGAACTTGCCTTTAGTCTAATTGGAGAAACAGTGTTGAAAATATGAAATCTACAGAAGTATGTATCAGTGAATCTAATAACTTTAAGCTTGCCTTGAAGAGGAGGAATCACGCTGGTGGATTGGGAAAGCATTAGATGGAGTAAGAGCAGATTGACCTGGGACTGTAATTTAGAGGACAGTATTCTTTGGGAAAGTTCCAGCACAACAAAGACTAAACAATTTCTCCAGTCAATCTGGCAACTCAAGTTACATGTTTGGTAAATATCTTACTGATTGCCTTATTTTCACCTGTGTGTTTTCAACATCTGTTAGGTGGCCTAGAAACTCAATGACCCATGCTGTTAAATGACCTTTGTTTTCCTGTAAGGATTTTACCAAGCAAACAGGCCTGAGGTGTTGATTTATAAAAACATTTCCATTTATGCCAATGAGGAGATACAAAATTCAGATACTGAAGTAATAATAACCAGGTCACAGAGCATTTGCTGGTGGTGAAAGCAGTTTTGTCATGAAAAGATGGGGGGCCTTGTCTGAGGGCAGTAAATCTGGCTTAAATGTTCCTGTTTGATTGGTATTTCCCTCTGTTTCTCCTCCCAGAGGACATTACAAGGAATGTGAAGGTGTTTTTCCAACCCCAGACCACTGTTGGTCTTTACTTTTGTAGCTATTTTTATAACATTAAAATATTAAGGCTATTTAATAAAATGAAAGTTACTTTTAATTTGAGATAGTTTGCGTTAAGAGTTACCACCTGAGATCAATGCGTTTTTAAAAGTTTAGTAACTATTGCATTTTTTTTCTTGTTTTGTGAGAGGAGAGGAGGTGGTAGAACAGAATAATTAGGTGTTAGTATCTGTTACTGAGAAAATTGGTACAGTTTTGTGTATTGTGTATTTGTGGATTGCTGGAGATGATTACTTTTACACTTAAATTTATATAATTCACCTTTTTTAATTTTAGAGACAGAGAAAGTGAGAGAAAGAGAGAGTGATAGCATATGAATGGGGGAGGTGCAGAGGGAGAGAGAGAGAATCTCAAGCATGTTCTACCCTCAGCACAGAGCCTAATTTGGGACACGATCCCATAACCCTGCATAACCCCAGGATCATGACCACAGCTAAAATCAAGAGTTGGATGCTCAACCAACTGAGTCACCCAGATGCCCCTATATAATTCACCTTTTTATGATTAATCTTTTAAAGCATATATTTCAGAATACAGACAAATATAGTCATATAGCATATCATAAACATCTGGCCCATGATTTTATTGTTAATTTTAAAGTTCCAAAAAACAAGAACTTTTTAAAAAAATCCAAGATAAGGTAGTTCTGAGAAAAGAGACATAATAACTTAAACTCATAGGTGTCTGCACACTATAACACTAATTAGTTAATTTATAATAGAAGATATACCAAGACTGTCAGAAAAGTGTGACTGATCCCTACAAAGGCCACATCTTTATTCATTGGTAGGTCCATTTATTAAACTTAAATTTGAATTCAGAGTTGAGACAATTCAGTTGGCTCTTGGGAAACCAAAAGAAAGTTGGGATATTTTATTTAGACTAAGGGGGGCGGGGAGCGGCTAAAATATTCAAGGCATTTTAAACAGGAAATGATAGAAATCCTGACCCAAAACTAGCTTAAACAATATCATTATGGCTTTAATTAGATTTTCAGAGCTAGGGCTGGCTCTGGAGTTGTTTAATTGAGTGGGTCAATGATGTCGATCAAAACTAAGATTTGCTTTTTCTATGCTCTACTGTCACTGTTGAATTCATTAAGGGATGCTTCCCTTTGTGATTAAAATCCCTAATTGGTGCCACATGCTTCCTTGTTCATTTGAAGTGGGAGAGAGGTGAGAGGGAGTGTTTTGAATTCGATTACTAGCTTTGAAATTCCAGAAAAAGAAGTGTCATCTCACTCAATTCCAGAAAAAAGAAATGTCATTTCACCCAGTGAGATGGTTCTAAAAAACCCACCAACCAACCAACCAACCTAATTAAACTAATAGGAGATTGTAAGGCGATTGGGCCAATTCAAGTCACATCCCCATAGGCCAATAACAGTTGTCAGAGAGAACGTTAAAAGTTGCTGTTAGGCTTAATTTTCTGGGGGAAAGAATAATATTGGGGAGTCAACCAGTATTACAGTAAACATGAAAGAATGCTCTTTTTTCTTTTCTTTTTTTAAAAATGCTTATTTATTTTGAGAAAGAGGAAGACAGCACATGTGTATGCAAGCAAGAAAGGGACAGAGAGACAGTGGGAGAGAGAGAATCCCAAGCAGGCTCTGTGTTATTAATGCAGGGTCCAGCACAGGGCTGGATCCCATGATTTGTGAGATCATGACCTCAGCTGAAATCAGGAGTCCAAGGCTTAACCAACTGAGTCACCCAATGCTTCCTTTTCTTCTTTGCTCTAGAGATTTACTTAAACTAAATTAATGGCTTAAAGTCAAAACAACCTTTCCCATGAATAGGCATGGATAAATAAATATTGGAATGTTCTGCTTTTGTTCATGTTCTGTGTGTTTGTTTCATGTGTATCAATTACTACATGATTAATAAGCTGGCAGGTTGAATAAGGGTGCTTTATCAGTGTCATTAGTTCAACTCTTCTGTGTTAGATTTTCTCTGTTTTAGGATTTTAGATCAAATTGCTGTATTGCTAACGTTTGTCTTTAGCATTACAGGGAAGATTGGTTAAGAAGGTAGGTAAATGTAAATATATTATTGTCAATTAGGTGGGTATCACCTTAAACAGATAAAGGGCTACTTGGAGTGTACTTTACTTCATATTGCAAAGGGTATAGCATTACTTGGGATTGTTTGGTGTAGTATCTCATTTGGGCTATTAGCCAGAGATTTATTTATGAATATATAGGGGCGTATCATGGAATTCAAAAGAAAAGAGGCAAATCAGCTCAGGAAGGAGCTGGAACTAAGCACTAGACCTTTACCAGAACTTCTCCATTTCTCTTCTCTTCTGTTTTCTGTGACTCTTCATTCCTATTACTGTAGACTAGCTTTCATTTTAATCTCTTAAATTTTGGTTTAAATTTTGACGACTATTTCCCCAGTTCACATTTTACTAGGCCAGACTTTTAGGAAGAGGATGAATCAAAACACTTTCTTCAGTCCATATTTCAAATTCCCAGGGAATTTTGTGACTTCATGTGGTCCCATCAACAAAGGGATCTATATATATATAAATATATATATTATATAGGATCTTATATATATAAAAATTTTTTTGTTTATTTTGAGGGAGAGCATGAGAAGGGGAGTGGGGGAGAAAGGGAGAGAATCCCAAGAAGGCTACATGTTGTCAGCACAGAGTCTGATGCAGGGATTGAACCCACAAACTGTGATATCATGACCTGAGCCAAAATCAAGAGTTGGATGCTTACTGGACTGAGCCACCCAAGCACCCTTAGGATCTTATAAACTTAAGGAACAGGTGAATCTTAGTGAAGAGCTAAGCTAGACAGATAATCCTGTAGACGTCATATTGAGTTGAATTATGGAAAATTCCTCAAGAAATTTTCATTTCAATATTTACATATGGATAAGATTTCCCTTTCTACGTAAAATCAGTGACTCATTTTCTTGTGTAGGGGGAAAGTACTGGAGTAGGAGTCAGGAGACTGGATCAAGTCCTGACCCAACCATTTTTATTATGTAATATTAAGCAAGAATGGTTATTTCTCTGCTTAAATTTCATCATCTTTAAAGTGAAAGACTTGAACTAGAGTCTTTTTAATATCCTTCCCAGCTTCATCTGGTAGAACCAACAAAGTGTAATCCCAAATTCTGGGTCTGGTATTACAGAGATTTTTACTTTGTGGTATTTTTGTTGTTTTTCACCATTTTAAACTGGAAAGAACATTTGCATATTTATAACATAGTTAACATACCCAACTATGGATATTTTATTTTAATTTTTCTACTCTTGTCAAGTTTTTAAACATTGGATATTTATCTTATTCCTTTTATAATTTTATTTCAGAATCGTGAAATGTATACCATTAGTGTCTTTACGTAGAAATCTTTTTGTTCTTCTTTGGTTTTTTAAAAAATTTTTTTTAAGGTTTTATTTATTTCTAAGAGAGAAAGACAACGTGAGCAAGGGAGGATCAGAGAGAGAGGGAGACACAGAATCTGAAACAGGCTCCAGGCTCTGAGTTAGCTGTCAGCACAGAGCCCGACACAGGGCTTGAACCCATGAACCATGAGATCATGACCTGAGCCGAAGTCGGCCGCCCAACCGACTGAGCCATCCAGGCGCCCTATGTTTTTGGTTTTTTTCTTTATTATTTTCTCTTATGGAGTTAGTTTCATTTTTGCTTTAGGTGTAGCTTATAAATTTATTTTTTAGAAATGATCCCTGAGACCCATGCAAAGTTTGGAGTTCAGAAAATAGTCCTAAGAAATCCCAATGATAGAATGGCATTCAACAAGGAACCTCCTATGCAAGATCTAGATTAATTAGTAAGGACCACTGTAAAACAGAAATTTGGTACCTTTGAAGTCACCGAATCTACTTTTCATAGATTATTACAGAGTTACTCAATGGTTCCATAAAACACTGTGATTACATGTAATAACTACTTTAGCTAAATTCTCTCAGTCTTGAGGATGGAGTTCTTTCTGAAATTTTGCTTGCAGTAACAGTGCCTTTGATTCTTATTTTTATTTACTTTTATTTTGAAAGACATTAAATTTTTTTAAATGTTTATTTATTTTTGAGAGAGACAGACAGAATGTGAGTGGGGAAGGAGCAAAGAGAGGGGGAACACAGAATCTGAAACAGGTTCCAGGCTCTGAGCTGTCAGTGAAGATTGATAAGGGGCTTGAACCCATGGGCTGTGAGATGATGACCTGAGCTGAAGTCGGAAGCTTAATGAACTGAGCCACCCAGGCACCCCAAAAGACATTTTTAAGTTATAGAAAAATTGCCAAAGTATCAAGGCCATGAAAGTTAAGGAGAGAATGAGGAGCTATTACAGTTCAGAAAAGACTAAAAAGGTATGATAACTAAACACAGCTTGTGGTTCTGAATTGGATCCTTTTGTTCTAAGGACATTATTGGGCAATTAATGAAACTTGACTGAGGAATAGATGGTAGTAAAGTATTACTATGAATGCCCTGATTTTGATGTTTATACTGTGAGAATGTCTTTGTATAAAATATACATTAAAGCAATTGGGGATAATGGGACATTACAGTGTCAACTTATTCTCAGTTCAGGTAAATTCTTTGTTCTGTACATGCTACTTTTCTGTAAGTTTGGGTTATTTTAAAATATAAAGTTTTTTTTAAGTATGAAGAAAAAATCTACACCCATATTATAGTTTTAATCATTTTCTAATAATTTTCTTTATAGCATATTCCTCCCCCCCACCCCCCAATGAATTCAACATCCAGTCTGGGATAATGGATTGCATTTAGTTGTCGTATCTCATTTGTCTCCTTTAATTATGAACAGTTTCTTAGGCTTCCTTTATCTTTAATGAATTGACATTTTTGAAAAACCGCATGCTATGAATTCTTGTCTCAAATTCTCTTTAAATTTTGAATATAAGTCTAGCAGAGTTATGCTTCTTCATGTTTTTTAAGAAATACGAATATTTTGATGAGTCAGTGAAAGCACACAGGTCATCTTGGGATGCCTTCATTTTCTAAAAACTCTCTGTTGTAGTTAGCTCTTGTAAAAGAAAAATCATTCATGATACTTGTTGAAGGCAGTAAAAAAGACTTGCAATGGGAGCTTTGCAGCAGGGGAGAGAGAGTGGGCTCCTCTCAGAATATGACAAAGACAGGTGGAGATTTATAGCCAAGGAGCAAGGTGGGTGTTAGTGGAAGGAAAACTACTAAGAGCAAATATCAAGACCAGGGGGATTCGCGCGCCTGGCTCAACAGGATCTGTACTGAAGATAGGCAAGGGCGATAAGATACTGAAGCTGAGGAAAGAGGAATTAGATCAGATGTCAAAGGTGTTTTTGTTTCTGTTTTTCTGAAATGATCCAGCAGGATTCTTGCTAAAACTGGACCGAAGGAGGCCAAGGACAGGGCCCAAGGTCAGGGCCTACTTGGGAAGAGGGCTCAGAGGGATCGGACTCAAGTTTGGTCAAAGAGAGAGTATCACTCCTTGGCAAGGAATTCTATATCCCCTTTCGCTTCAGATGCAGCTTTCTTAGATACATTGATACACATCCATTTAGGCAAGTATATAGTTATGTAACAGGAAGAAAAGTGTCATTTTAGAATCTGCCTACGTATAGTTTGTGATAATTGTGAAAAGCTTGCTCTGGTGCAGAAAAAAATCCCTTTGTGGTCATGGGTGGTCCTATAGGGCAGGGCTTCTGGTCAGAGATTAGACAAAAGAGGTGTAGACAAAGAAGAATTATATTAGTGTAAGTAGTAAAAATAGAAATAAAAATAGGTGGATTTTAAGACTTATACTAATATAATTCTTCTGCTTATGGGTGCAACAGTAGTACCAGAACTTGAGGAATGCAGAGAAGGGCAAGAATAGGCTTGGATGAGATCTAAGTGAGAAGAGGAACAGCTCATGGGAAATTCCCATGCATAGGCTGGCCAGAGAACATGGGGGTAGCAGCATCTAATGTCAAATTTAATGTTGTCTGTTCATGTCCCACTGCACTGTAATCTCCCTATCTTTTCTAAGTCATCAGCAAAGTCTACTTTCCCCCAAGGCCTAGGGCATCATGGTACTTTGGGAAATACGGGAAGAAGGAAAGTATAGGATGTGGTAAACGTGGCACAAACAATGGCAGCTTTAGGAGGGCAGCTGGCCCATGGGGTAATTATATAAAAAAAAGTTCACTAGAAGCAGGAGCACAGCCACATGAATGTAAGCCCAGAAATACTCAGAAAGCATGGAAGGGGGGTATGCAGGCCAGTGATTGTTATCGGGCCCCAGTTTTTGGAGGGGGGATAGTGAATGAAAGGTGAGGACACGTGTGCATGACAGAAATTTGGATAACTGATAAAATCAAGTGTTTTTTTTCCTGCCAGAGAAGTCTTTTGTTTTTATTTTGATATAAATCTTGTCATGACTTTAAGCAATATGTATATATATTAAACGGTTGTTCTATGTTAAAATGGTTGTTTCATGTTAGGACACAGTCTAGCTGGTGGGCTATCAAAGTTAGGCCTGTGTTGTGCAAGCAGTCAAGTAGTTAATGAGAGGCATTTCTGTAGAAACAAATGAACAGCACAGGTTAATGTTTGGAGCAAAGTATAAATGTAGTGTTTGAGTCCTAAGTGCTGGCAGTGAGATTTTTAAAAAATGTTTTTTATTTATTTCTGAGAGAGAGAGAGCGTGAGCAGGGGAGGGTCAGAGAGAGAGGGAGACAGAATCCAAAACAGGCTCCAGGCTCTGAGCTGGCTGTCAGCACAGAGCCCAATGTGGGGCTTGAATCCATTAACCGTGAGATCATGACCTGAGCCAAAGTTGGACGCTTAACTGACTGAGCCACGCAGGCGCCCCGGCAGTGAGATTTCTAGAGGTCAGGCTTGAAGCATCATTGGATGGAGTGGGAGCAGGCAGCGGCAACCTGGTGTATTTCTGTGGTTAGTAGTTCAGATGTCCCTCGTTATCCTTTTGAGTGGCCCATAGTGCAGCAGGCATGGAGATTGTGTAGACGTGGGCTGTTGAGGCAGTTACTCTGCAGATTACCTCAAATTGTCTAGCATCACTTTTCAGGACTTTAGGAAAAAGAGCAGTTTTAGTTCTCAATGATTTCAAGTCAAGAGAACAAAATTGGAATCTTCAATTTGGAGAGTTATAGCCAGATATTTAAGGAAACTGGAAGAATTCAGGATCTGGCCTAGTTTTATAGGCAAACAACAAATACTCAAAGATAGTTCATCAGAACTAGAGTTTAACATCCATAAAGTATGTTACTGAAACAATTTTTTTTTCTCCATAATCACCCTCATTCCTATCAAGAATAGCCAAATTAAGAACAATTTATTGTTTGTGAAACAAATCTAATTTTAATAAACTCGGCCTAATTGTTTACATAAGCACAGCAAAATGCTGATTGACCAATATAGGTTTTTAAAAAATCTGCTTTGCTGGAGGTTTTTATAAGGGGTTGCAGACTGAACTTTTCATAACCTCTCAAAGCTAGAAGCCAAACCAAATATTTGCCATGAAACTCACTTGCAGTATTTGTAGATTTGGGTGAGTTCCTCTGTTCCTGAGGAAGGCTGCTGGGAACTGTGTAAGGAAGTTATCAGGCCAAAATTTCCAAAGTAATTGGAATCATTGGCTCCATGAAATTAACTTTAGTTCTTTAAAACTGTCTGATCATATTGGAGTCTATGCATGTCTCTTTCAAATATGCCATTCCAGTCAAAGCCTTAGTAAAATAACCAGTGTTCCATGAATAGATTCTTATTGAGCTTCTGCAAATAATTATAATTCCCATGAAAGAAAGAATGCTTACTGAGAGGTTTTTGAATTCTAGAGGGTTCAGGTAAGGGGAAAAGATAAGTGTTTTAATTTGTTTACAAAGCATTTTTAAAATTAAATTTTTATAAGTTGGAGATATCCTAAGATTTTTTAATGTTTATTCTTGAGAGAGAGTGTGTGTGCACACACATGTGATTGGGGGAAAGGGCAGAGAGACACACACACAGAAATTAAAGCAGGTTCCAGGCTCTGCACAGTCAGCACAGAGCCTGACGTGGAGCTCAAACCCACAAATTGTGAGATCATGACCTGAGCCTAAGTTGGACGCTCAACCAACTGAGCCACCCAGGCACTCATATAAGTTGCAGATATCTTATTAAAAGAAAAAGTTTCCTTAAATCTTGAAGAGCAAATATTAGAGAACCAGCAATGTTTCAAACAGGAGTCATAAAAACTATAATCATCCTTCTTAATTCGTTTAGTCCAATGTTATTTATTCTTTTTTTGTTTGAATGCAGTTTTTCCATTAGTTTTGGAAACTTTTAGTTTAGTTTTATGATCTTAAACATATCAGATACTTGTATTTGTCAAAAGTACTTTTCATGAGAATATCCAATGGAAAAAAGACAGCCTTTTTAACAGATGGTGTTGGGAGAACTGGACAGCAACATGCAGAAGAATGAAACTAGATCATTTTCTCACACCATGCACAAAAATAAACTCAAAATGGATAAAGGACCTGAACGTGAGACAGGAAACTATCAACACCCTAGAGGAGAAAGCAGGAAACAACCTCCTTGACCTCCACCGCAGCAACTTCTTACTTGACACATCCCCAAAAGCAAGGGAATTAAGAGCAAAAATAAACTGTTGGGACCTCCTCAAGATTAAAAGCTTCTGCACAGCCAAGGAAACAACCCAGAAAATTAATAGGCAACCAACGGAATGGGAAAAGATAGTTGCAAATGACATATTAGATAAAGGGTTAATATCCAGAATCTATAAGGAACTCACCAAACTACACGCCCGAAAAACAAACAACCCAGTGAAGAAATGGGCAGAAGATATGAACAGACACTTCTCCAGAGAGGACATCCAGATGGCCAACAGACACATGAAACGATGCTCAGCATCCCTCCTCATCAGGGAAATACAAATCAAAACCACACTGAGATACCACCTCATGCCAGTCAGAGTGGCTAAAATGAGCACAATCAGAGAACTCTAGATGCTGGCGAGGATGTGGAGAAACGGGCACCCTCCTACACTGTTGGTGGGAATGTAAACTGGTGCAGCCCCTCTGGAAAACAGTGTGGAGGTTCCTCAAAAACTAACAATAGAACTCCCCTAGGACCCAGCAATAGCACTGCTAGGAATTTACCCAAGGGATACAGAAATGCTGATGCATAGGAGCACATGTACCCCAATGTTCATAGCAGCACTCTCCACAATAGCTAAAACATGGAAAGAGCCTAAGTGTCCATCAACAGATGAATGGATCAAGAAGATGTGGTTTATCTATACCATGGAATACTACATGGCCATGAGAAACAATGAAATCTGGCCATGTGTAACAACATGGATGGACCTTGAGGGTGTTATGCTGAGCGAAATAAGTCAGGCAGAGAAGGACAAATATCATATGTGTGCACGTATAGGAGGATTAGGAGGAACTTAACAGAGGACCAAGGGGGAGAAGAAGGGCGGAAATGGTGGGGGAAAGGGAGAGAGGCAAACCATGAGAGACTCTTGAATGCTGACAAAAACTGAGGACTGATGGATGTGGGGGAGGAGGGATGGGCATGGAGGACACTTGTGGGGATGAGCACTGGGTGTTATGTGGAAACTAATTTGACAATAAACTATTTGTAAAAAAAAAAAAAAAAGGACTTCTCATGACTGTCCTTGAGGCTGAAACAATTGTAGGAGCATCAGAGGGAAACAATAACCATAAGTGACAAAAAGACTCAAAATGGTCATGGTTAAAAATCTGATTAGAATTCATTTTAATGTAATTGACAAGAATATTTGGTTATTTTTATGAACTACAACATTTTAATAATTAGGATTTCAAGTGATAACATTATAACAAAATATAACATACTAAAACTTCAGGCATGGGGTGTATGGATGGCTCAGTCAGTTGAGTGTCTGACCCTTGGTTTTGGTTCAGGTCATGACCTCACTGTTCATCAGTTTGAGCCCTGTGTCAGGCTTGATAGTGTGGAGCCTGTTTGGAATTCTCTCTCTCCCTCTCTTTCTGCCCCTCCCCTGCTTGCTCTATCAAAATAAATAAACCTAAAACAATTTTTAAAAATCCAAACCATTAGGCATTTTATATCCTTTTCTTTTTTTAAGATTTTATTTTTAAGAAATCCCCACACCTTATCTGCTACAGTTTTCTTTCTTTTTTTTTTTTTCATTTAGATTTTGTCCTAAATTTTCCCTCTCTAAATAACCAGTCTTATTTCAGGATGAAATCACTTTTTTTTTTTTCTGAAACAGAGATGTATTGTTATTTCTTATACCTTTCTTACATCTCTCTTGCTTTCCTTTGTACAGAGTTGCTTTCCTTGTTATTTCTGTCAGTCTCAGTTACACTGATCAGAATTTTAACTTTTAGAGACTTCAATCTCCAGTGAAAACTAAGTAGTAGCCAATATGAACTGTCTCTTACATGAGAATTCTTTAGGATGGCAAGTTTAGGAATATGTTTCATAACTTCCAGAAACATGTTTTTTTATAGTATAGTTTTCAATAAAATATAAAGCATATTTTCTAACAGACCAAGTATCTGAGTATCTCTGTAATAAGACAAATGCAGACAAACTTGTGTTTAGAAATTGTTTAAGTATTTTATCTTAGTAGATATTTCATTAGTCGAATCCAACTTACCATTTAACCTAGCAAAACTTAAAAGTTTCAGGTTACCAAAGATTTTGAAAGCTATTAAAAGTTTACCTATAAACCTTTTTTATTTATTTAACCTATTTGCTCTTTAACAATTACCCATGAAAAGTTCATGAGACAGAAAAAATTAACCATCATTTAAAGTCATTTTTGCTGACAAATTGCAACAGAGATAACATGAGCTTATCTGACCTATAGTAAACCTTGGCAGAATAAACATTTTATATTTAATGCTGGTTAATCTGAAGACATGTCTATTTTAATTAAACCAACAACCTTGAATTTTAATTTACTAAAGATTATCCCAGAGCATGTGAACTTGAAAAATATTTGGGTTAGTTTTTATCTTTTTGAGTTTTATTTATTTATTTTTCAAAGTGTATTTATTTTGAGAGAGAGAGAGTGCACACACATGAGTGGGGGAGGGACATCGAGAGAGGGAGAGAGAGAATCCCAAGCAGGTTATGTGCTGGCAGCATGGAGACTGATGTGAGGTTCAAACCCGCGAACTGTGAGATCATGACCCGAGCCAACACCAACAGTTGGATACTTAACCCACTAAGCTACCCGGGTGACCCTCTTTTAGAGTTTTAGATTGCCCAATTTTTACAAGCACTTGCCTTTAAGCCATTAGATAAAGCTCCTTTACAAATTAATTTTAGCAACGCCATCTGAAGGTAGAGAAAATATCTCATATGTATAACACATATGAGCACATATACAATTGAAACCCAGCCTTTGTTTCAGTTAATATTTGTGGAGAGGATATTAAAGGTTCAAATTCCAAATATCTCTCCTCTACAAAACAAATTTAATTGCAAGATGGCATTATAATTTATGGATCTGTTAATTAGCCATTTCCTGCTTTGCAATTAGAACGCAAATGGGTTTGTCCAAAGGTGCCAAAAGCTGCAGCAACAACAAACCAAATGAAGCTCCAGAATACCTGTGTGAGATTTGGTTCCTCCCCAAAGCTGGGGTCTCATTGGCTGACCCTAATAACTTCTGAGTTTCTGGTTGCTGAGTCTTATAACAGGCTTTCTCTAATTATGTGCACAAGAAGACTAATTCAGACATTTCCAAGAGAGTCATAGGAGTTTGTTCCTATTATAATTCTTGTTTGGTATTTAAATTATTAACTAAATTAAAAATAATTATTTAGTGGGAAGAAGCTAACCCTTATTGAACGCCTAGTGAATGTTAGGCACTTTGTTACTGATTTCATCCTCTCTCACAGCCTTGTAAGGTAGGTAATGTGTTTCCAGTTAACAAGGTTCATACTATCTGATTCTGAACAATTATTAACTAAGGGAGTGGGGATTTGATTTGAAGTCTGATTGAATTCAAAGTTCATGGGTTTTTTTTTTGTTATTGTTGTTGTTTTTCAGGTTAGCTGCTGCTCTGTAAAGTTGCAGGTTGTTTGATAAAATTTGGGCTCTGCAGTTTCCCTTCTCTTGCCAATGCCTGTAAATAGATTTGTGACTTTTAGGATAGTGTCCCTTTTACTTTCATTGTTGTTAAGTTAGTAAACATTATATGGAGTTAATAGGTCCTCGTTAGAAAAAGGAGAATGTTTTTCCATCCTCAGATGAGTGTCTATATGATAATTCATAATAACATATAATATTTTTGCATTGGGACACCAGGCAAATATAACTCTGGTTCTCCAGATTTCAGCTTAAGCATCGCTTGTTCTGGGTTGCCCATATCCTCAGATTGAGTGAGGGCCGCTTGTGTTACACTCTAAGAACACCCTCTACTCTTCCTTCACTGCACTTTGAACCTTCACTTTTAAAGCTAACAGTGTTTAATTGTACCTCTTTCATCTCCTGTGTTCTCTAGGATGAATATAGTGTGTAGGATTTGAATGGAATTGCCGTAATTCTTTAACACTGGCTTCCCATGCCAGTTCTGGCTGCATCTCAGGCTGTGACAGGACTCATGCGCGGTATGGACCTGAACTGCTGTGAAGCAGAGTCCACATCGGTCTTTTTCTTCCAGAGAAAATGAAGCTCAGAGTCCTAAAGAGACCACAGAAAGAGATACCAAGTTGTTAAACATTCCATACATTTTGTTCAATATTAATGAACTATAAAATGAGAATTAAAGCTCAAGCTATATGTCCTGCTAATGTTAGAAGCAAAGCATGGCTACCAAGCCAAATAATAAAAACCTAAAAAATCACAGAACATACCACAAAAGACAATAAATGCTACATTTTTGAAAAGAGTACAAACAAACCTTATATCTAGGCCTATTATAAACAGGCACTGCTGTGTTAGTATTTACAGCTCACCTTAGTATTTAAAACCTGTCTTTCAATCTAAAATAGATTCATTCTGTTCTTTTTATTTTGGCTCATAGCAGCCAGTTATCCTCTGTAAAATATCACAATTTGTAATTATGTATTTATTTGTGAGTTGACATGTTTAATATATCTCTCCTTGAGACTGTAAGTCCTGCCAAGGTGAAAGACCATGTCTGATTTGTTCATATGCACACGAGCTGCCAACCATGCCTGACAGACAGTCTTATACACACAATTTGTTTCTTGAATGTTGAATGGCTAGGCTTAGCACTACCTGTAACCTGAACCATCTTTCAGTAGGGAAGGGTGAAATTTGGCCTTTGTACCATGACCGTTAATAACGTTAAAAAACATGTCTTGTTAAAAATTCTTTCCTGTTAAGGACTTATAATTTTAGATCTGTGTATAGCCATCATGCAGTTTACAGATCTACGGCCACTTCTGGGTTTAAATATAATCTGTGAGACTGCCAGAAACTCCCAAAGACTGGGTCCATGCATTAAGACAAGTAATTGATGAGAATGTCTGCTGGATTAGTGAAGATAATTGCAACTGGAAACATTACTTTATAAGGAGGGATGGTACAGTCCAGAGGATTTGAACCCGTCTGCAAAACACTTATGAGGTGAGTAAAGACTTATAGATTTTAGTTAAGAGCATGCTATAGAGTCTTAAAGACTTAAATTTTTAATTATTTTTTAAAAATTACATAAATAGTACATCTTTGTTTTAAACATGAGTTGGAGTGGTTCAATCCATCATTTACCAGGTAAGTCTATATATATATATATATAAAATTTATCTTTTTAAAAAATGTTTTATTTATTTCTGAGAGAAAGAGAGAGAGAGAGAGAGAGAAGGGGAGGGTCAGAGAGAGAGGGAGACACAGAATCTGAAACAGGCTCCAGGCTCTGAGCTAGCTTTCAGCACAGAGCCTGATGTGGAGCTCGAACCCGTGAACCGTGAGATCATGACCTGAGCCGAAGTCGGACGCTTAACCAACTGAGCCACCCAGACACCGCTATAATTTATCTTTTGATTATGGCCTTTATGCTCTTCAAGTGTCCTCTTCCTGATATGTGTACTGTCTCGATTTATCTCTGGCACTCTAGCTATCATGAGAAAAATCTAGGATGCTGGAAAGAACACATTTACAAAAATATCCCTGGTTTTTGAGGTCATCAGGGTATTCATGGCAAACAGTGGCTGATCACTTGCAAATGTCAAGCAGCTGCTTAGAAGATTTCTTGATGAAGAGCTGTGTGGTGCCGTGTCCTACTTGTGGTCATGAGCACTGTTACTTTCCCTCCTTAGTTTTAGCATCTTCTTTCGGCAGACTGCCTGGACGGAGGTGTCACTGCTTCCTGGTCCTAAGTCAGTCCACCAGCCTCAACTTGTCTAGCTACTCTCTCTCCCAGGAGGCTCCCTGGGCCATGGAGCATGCACATGGAGCATGCACATGGAGCACTAGCTGACAATGCTCAGGGGCCAAGCCATGCCAGTTAATGAGTCTTCCATTCAGTTTGGACCAAGTTGCTGGTTTAGGATAGTGTTTCTCAAGTTATCCATGGTGAAGGATGACTTTTGTTTATATTTTCAGTCCATTGTAGACTGGTACTTCTTTGCAAAAAATATAAATACCAGTTGTTAGAAAAATAAAATAGGAAATAAAGATAAAGACAAGAATAAACCCTAATTTTTATTATTAGATTCAAAAGATATAAAAGTACTCTGCCAGTTTGCTACAGAAGTTTCTAAATGTTTACTCTCAGTTTTGGTATTTACTTTATTATGGGCTCATAGTAAAGAGTGCCTGGGCCTTGTACTGATCCACTGTCCACACTTTGAGTAGCTGGTTTGGGGTTTTGCTCGGTACCCTTACCACATATTTTTGGAAAATGTTTCGTATTTGGAGACCTTAGCTACTGTATTACCAAATACAGTGTTCCTACTGTATGTAATTGTGTGTTTATATATATGTGTGTGTGCACATGGGGTGGTGGTTCTACTTATGTTCTCTTTCCCCACTACCTTCTCTTTGATGTGGTTACTTCTGTGTAAGTGGAACCCCTAGCAGCATTTTCCAATGGCATGGCACTTCTGCAAAATTCTTTGGGAACACCAAAGGCCTGTCACATGCTGCACCTCTAATTGCTTGTGCCTGGGCATAGCTTTTTTTTAATTTTTAATATAATTAAGTTTTTCATTTTAATTCAAGTATAGTCATCATACAGTGTTATATTAGTTTCAAGTGTATAATACAGTGATTCAACAATGCTATATATTGCTCAGTGCTCATCATGGTTAAGTGTAGTTTTTAATCCCCATGAGCTAGTTCACCCATCCCCCCATCCACCTCCTTTCTAGTAGCCATCAGTCTGTTCTCTACAGTTAAGAGTTTGTTTCTTGGTTTCTCTCTCTCTCTCTCTCTCTCTCTCTCTTTTCCTCTTGTTCATTTGTTCTGTTTAATTCCACATATGAGTGAAATCATATGGCATTTGTCTTTCTCTGACTGACTTACTTAACTTAGCATTATAGTCTCTAGTCATACATGTTGTTACAGATGGCAAGATTTCACTCTTTTCTATGGCTGAGTAATATTTCATTGTACATATATACTACATCTTCTTTATCCATCATCTATCAATGGACACTTGTGATGCTTCCATAATTAGACTATTAAAAAATACCTGCAATAAACATAGAGGTGCATATATATACTTTTGAATTCGTGTTTTTATATTCTTTGGATAAATACCCAGTAGTATGATGATTGGATCAAAAGGTAGTTCTATTTTTAACTTTTGAGGAACCTCCATAGTGCTTTCCACAGTGGCTGTGCTAGTTTGTATTTCCACCAACAGTGCAAGAGGATTCCTTTTTCTCCACGCCCTCACCAATACTTATTTCTTGTGTTGTTGCTTTCAGCCATTCTGACAGGTGTGAGGTGATATCTCATTGTGGTCTTTGATTTGTATTTCCCTGATGGTGAGTGATGTTGAGTACCTTTTCATGTGTCTGTTGATCATCTGGATGTCTTCTTTGGAGAAAAGTCTGTTCATGTCTTCTGCCAGTTTTTTTTTAATGCTTATTTATTTATTTTGGGAAAGAGAGACCATACGCATACTTGTGGGGGAGGGGAAGAGAGAGAATTCCAAGTTGACTCTTCCCTGCCAGCACTGAGCATGACATGGGGCTTGAACCCATGAACTGTGAGATCATGACCTGAGCTGAAATTGAGAGTCAGGCATTTAACTAACTGAGCCATCCAGGTGTCCCATGTGTTCTGCCAGTCTTAATTGGAATATTGCTTTTTGGGGTGTTGAGTTGTATAAGTTCTTTGTATATTTTTGATATTTGGGAATAGGCTTTATCTGATAGAAAGTGGCTTCCTGCTTAGAAACCCAAAGGGATGTGACTAGAATATCTCTGGATACACACAAAAACGCACCAAGATTACAAGTGCATAACACATGGTGGGCAGGTTGTTGGCATCTGTCTCGTTTACTGTTTGTCCCTCCAGTATACAAGTTATTAAGCTATTTTGTCTCAACTCCACCCCCCGTTTTATACTTGGCTGTGTGATGCTGGGACTCTTGTAAACTGCAGTTCTGCTTTCCCTACTGACTCCATGTTATTCTCTGCTAATAGGTGGGGTTGTGGAGGAGAAGAGACTGGGAGGGAAGAGAGAAGACTGTTTATGCCCAGTGAGTTTTCTGTTTTATTCTTGGATGTTTGCATTTCCTATGACTATCACCCCACCATCATTCCTTCACCCCAGTAGCAGCAATGTCATCTCATAGCAGCAGCTCAATCCAGTTAGAAGTGTTCCCAGTCCTTGCAAAAGTAGCCCATGATGGACCCTCAATGACACCAGCCGGCTTGAGCCGCCTCCTCGGAGATCCAAGTTTCAGGTCTGCTGGGCCCCTCTCTCAACTTTTAATAATTCCAAAATTGTCCTTTTGTTCTCTCAATCCTAAGGATTGTAGCAGTTTATTGCAACTGTTATCTTTATTACAGTGTAGTCTTCTCTTCTTGCCTTTTTGGTTACCCGGCAAAAAACTTTATTGCTACCTAACAATTTCTTTATGAACTGGTATGGTTTCTATGTCCCAATTGAGTCCTGGCTGAAGTATAGCCAAGGACAAAGGCAAGGATCTTTGACTGTTTAAGTTTGGATGCTTTGAGTATGCCCAATAATGCACATTTGAACTTTAGCTTGAGCTAAGTTTGGTGTCATAGAAGACAATAAAATAGAGAAACTGGTTTTGGCATTCCTGAACTTGGGCAAGTCAGTATAGTTATTAAGTTGCTGGATATTTTCATAGATTGCACTGACTCCCTGATCCCTCCCCGTGCCCTTATTTATTTTGCCATTTTACATAATCTATCTCAGTCAAACTCAACAATCCTTACAGTATCCAATTAGGGCACTTTTTACAAATTCTAAGCTAAATTCAGCCCTACCCTCAATTGCTTCTTATATTCTGCTACCTTGCTCCACTATACTCATGATTTATTTTCAACATATTTTATCAGTTCTTGCTGGTACGTATGAGCTCTGTCCTGTGGTGGTTTTGGTGAATTGTTTTCCTAGGCAAGCTGCAACTTGAACTCATTTATAGCTAGGAAGTCACTAAGGGAAGGAAGATAAGTATCACTGTATGAGCATTCACCTTAATAAGGCTCCTTGTGGTCTCCAGGCAGGGAGAGCCTGCTACACCGTGGTGGTGAGGAATGGACCATTTCTTTAGGCTTCTAGGTTCAGCACAATCTTACGGTTCAAGAGCTGAAGATACTCCCCATACAGTTTTAAGATTTCACCCCTTCCTGATCAGGTCCCTGATTTTAGTGTTGGAGATTAAAGGAGGAACTATAGATGCAACCTTATCTGTAGTTTAGCTAATAATCATATCCTGGGTCTGATGTTTAGCCTAATCTGTTTACAGCAAAAGTAACCAGAGGAGATAAAGGGAAAATTCAAAGCTGTCATAGAAATTTTGTGGTTTTCAGTTATGCTGTGAGTTGGTGACTGGTTGATTCAAGCTTGTTGTTCCGTTTTTCCTTTGACATATTAATGACACTTAACAACCCAACTCAACCGACAGTTCTTATAATTACCATTGCCATTTTTTCTCTCAGGCGCTAATGATATTGCACAAGGCAGTACATTTCCTGCCATCTGAATCCCCTCCCAATTTACCACAGGAGACTTAGTAATTGTATTACAAGAAAATGTCAAGGGGGATTATTGCTCAACTTATCACCAGTGTATTAGTCATCTGTTGTTTAGCAGCTTGAAACACAGACATTTATGTTTTCAGAGGTTTTGTGGTCAGGAATGTGGGAACAGCTTAGCTGAGTGCTTTGGTTCAGGATCTCCCGACAAACTGAGGTATTGGTTAGTATTGGTCTTAAAGCTTGACTCAGGAAGGATCTTCTTTTAGTTTTATTCACATGACTGTTGACAGACCTCAGCAGATATACTTCCAAACTAAGTTGGGTCTTCTCCACAGGAACGCTTCATGCTGTGACAACTGGCTTCTCCTAGAACAAGCACTCTAAGAGAGAAGATCCCACAATGAAAGCCATGGTCTTTTAGAACCCATTTTAGAAGTGGTATCTCATCACTTCTGCTTTTAAAATTGAATCAGTAAGTCTAGCTCATATTTAAGGAGAGAGGATTACACAGGGGTATGAATACCAGGAGGCAGGGATCCCTGGGGGTCCATTTTTAAAAAAATTTTAAAAATGTTTATTTTTTTGAGAGAGAGAGAGGCAGCATGAGCAGGAGAGGGTCAGAGAGAGGGGGAGATACAGAATCTGAAGACAGGCTCCAGGCTCCTGCTGTCAGCACAGAGCCTGATACTGGGCTCGAACCCACTGAACCATGAGATCATGATCTGAGCCATCCAGGTGCCCCCCTGGGGGTCCATTTTAACTATAGCCCATAATGATATCCTTCTACCATCTTGTTGGCAAGTGCTTCACTTCCAGAACCCTATCCTTAGGATCTGCTTCCTGGGACTATTTCTAGTGCCAGCTGTCTTAGTTTGGGATCCTCCAGAAGCAGGCCTTGAGACAAAAATTAGATTTCTAGTAGTTTGATTAACAAGATGAATGGGATACTAGTAGAAAAGTGGGGAAGATGAGTGGCGCCTGGGTGGCTCAATTGGTTAAGCATCTAACTTTGACTCAGGTCATGATCTCATGGTTCATGGGTTTGAGCCCCGCATCAGGCTGGGTGCTGACAACTCAGAGCCTGGGACCTGCTTTGGATTCTGTGTGTGTCACTCTCTCTCAGCCCCTCCACCACTCATGCTCTGTCTCTGTCTCTGAAAAATGAATAAATGTTAAAAAAATAAAAAAAGAAAGAAAAAAAGTGAAGAAGATGACACAAAGAAGGGAAGGCTACCAATAAAGAGGACATTTTTAAAATTTGTAATAAAATATACATATTATAAAATTGTTAGGTGTGTAGTTCAGTGGCATTAAGTACATTCACATTGTACTTCTATTCACATCACCACAGTCTATCTCCAGAACTTTTCTCCTCCTTCTAAGTTGAAATTGCTTACCCACTGAACACTAACTGCCTTTCCCTCCCTCCTCCCAGCCCTTGGCAGCCACCATTTTACTTTCACTGTCTATAATTTGACTTCTCTAAGGTACCTCATAAGAGCGGAATAATTCATTAATTGTACTTTTATGAATGACTTATTTCACTTAGCATAATGTCTTCAAGACTCATCCATGTTGTAGTATGTATCAGGATTTCCTTCCTTTTTAAGCCTGAATAATATTTCACTGTATGCATGTATCATAGTTTGTATATCCATTTATCTATCATTACTATGGCTTTGTAATATTGTTTGAAATCAAGGAGTATAATATCTCTGGCTTTATTCTTTCTCATTAGCTTTTTGGGATCTTTTATGGTTTCATACAAATTTCAGAATTATTCTAGTTCTATGAAAAATGCCATTGGAGTTTGCATAGTTATTGCATTGAATCTGTATATTCCTTTGGGTACTATGGACATTTTATTAAGTTTTTCAACCCATGAACATAGAATTATCTTGTCATTTCGTATCTTCCATTTATTTCATCAATGTGTATGGTTTTCAGTGTACATGTCTTTCATCTCTTTGGTTAAATTTACTGTTAGGTATTTTATCCTTTTTGATGTAATTGGAAATGTGATAGTTGTCTTGATTTCTCCTTTTGGTAGTTCATTATTAGTGTATAGAAACACAACAGATTTTTTGTATATTAATTTTGTATCTTATAACTTTGCTGAATTTAATTATTCTAACAGTTTTTTGGTGGTATTTTTAGGGATTTCTCTACTCGGTATCAATCATGTCACCTATATATAGTGACAGCTTAACTTCTTCCTTTCCAATTTGGATGACTTTTTCTTTCTTTTTCTTGCCATAATTGCTGTGGCTAGTCTTCCAGTACTGTTGAATAAAAGTGAAAATCCTTGTCTTGTTTCTGATTTTAGAGGAATAGGTTTCATCTTTCCATTGTTGAGTATGATAGTAGCTGTGGGTTTGTAATATATAGTTTTTATTATGTTGAAATATGTTCCTTTTATATTCACTTTGTTGAAAGTTTTTATCCTAAATGGAAGTTTAAATTTGTCAAATGTTTTTTCTGCATCTATGGAGACCATCCTGTTATTGTTATCTTTCATTTTGTTAATGGGATGTATCACAATTGATTTGCAGATGTGGAAACATACTTGCATTCCTGGAATAAATCCCACTTGATCCTGGTGTGTGGTTCTTTTAATGTATTATTGAATTCAGTTTGCTAATGTTTTGTTGAGGATTATTGCAGCGATGTTCATTAGAGATATTGGCTTGTATTTTTCTTTTTTTGTAGTTTCCTATCCTGATTTTGGTATCAGGGTAATGCTGGTCTTGTTAAATGAATTTGGAAGCTTTCCTTCTTCTTTATTTTTTTGAAAGTGTTTGAGGAGGATATATTAATTCTTTAAATGATTTTTAGAATTCACCAATGAAAATTTCTGGTCCTGGACTTTTTGCTGGGAAGTTTTTAATTACTGATTCAATCTCCTTTCTAGTAATCATCCTTTCAGATTTTCTATTTCTTCATAATTCAGTTTTGGAAGATTGTAAATATCTAGGAATTTACCCATTTCCTCTAGGTTGTACAATTTGTGTATAGTTGTTCATTGTAGTCTCTTGCCGTTCTTTGTATTTCTGTGATATCAGTTGTAACTTCTCCTTTTTCATTTCTGATTTTATTTATTTGATCCTTACCTGTTTTTTCTGACTTTAGTAAAGACATGCTAATTTTGTTTATTTTTCAGAGCTCTTAGTTTCATTGATTTTTTCCCTATATTTTTGTCTCTGTTTCATTTATTTCCTCTGTGATCTTTTATTATTTCATTCCTTTTACAAAGTAACTTTGGGCTTTGTTGTTTTTCTAGTTTCCTTAGGTGTAAAGTTAATTGTTTATTTGAGATTTTTTAGTTTCTTGAAGTTGGTCTGTATTGCCATGAACTTTGCTCTTAGAAGAGCTTTTGCTGCATCTCTTCGATTTTTGTATATTTCTATTTTCATTTGTGTCTAGATGTTCTTTGTTTTCTCCTTTAATTTCTTTTTTTTTAATGTTTTATTTATTCTTGAGAGAGAGAGACAGCATGAGGCAGGGAGGATCAGAGAGAGAGGGAGACACAGAATCTGAAGACAGGTTCCAGGCTCTGAGCTGTCAGCACAGAGCCTGACGTGGGGCTCGAACCCACAAACCATGAGATCATGACCTGAGCTGAAGCTGGACACTCAACCGAGTGAGCCACCCAGGCGCCCTTGTTTTCTCCTTTAATTTCTAATAGGACTCAATCATTGTTCAGTAACATGCTGCTTAATTTTTATGTTTTTGTAGCTTTTTCAGTTTTTTTTTTTTTTTTTTTTTGAGGAGGGGTAATTGATTTTCAGTTTCAAACCATTGTGGTTGGAATGATGTTTGACATGATTTCAGTCTGCTTGATTTGTTTTGTGGCCTAATGTGCAATCTGTCCTGGAGAATGTTCCATCTGTATTTGAGAAGAATGTGTATTTTGTTGATTTTGGATGGAATGTTCTGTATATATCTATTAAGTTCATTTGGTCTAGTGTGTTACTTAAGGCCAGTGCTTCTTTACTGATTTTCTGTCTGGATGATCTATCTATTGTTGTAAATGGAGTATTAACATTCCCTACTTATTATTGTATTGCTATCAGTTTTTCCCTTTAGGCTAAACACTACTATAGCCAACATTCTGCTGCTGCCACCCACTGTGACTGCCCTCTGTGCCCAACCTCTTGCTCATGCCATTTTTAAGTCATTTTCTGGCTTTTTTTGGTATTTGTTCTCTCATTCTCTTTCTCTCTTCCCAGTTGTTGACAACTTTCTATAGTGTTACGTTTAGATTCCTTTTTCATTTTCTTTTGTGTATTTGTTATAAGTTTTTGCTGTGTTTACACTGAGGTTTACATATATCTTTCTATGCATATAGTAGTCTTCTTAAAGTTGATGGCAATTTAAATTTGAAAACATTTCAAAACTACATTTTTACTCTCCCCCACATATTTTATGTGTTTTTGTTTTTAAGGTTTATTTATTTCTGAGAGAGACAGAGAGAGCAAGCAGGGGAGGGGCAGAGAGAGAGGGAGAGAATCCCAAGCAGCCTCTGTGCTGTCAGCATGCAACCAGACATGGGGTTTGATCTCACAAACTGTGAGATCATGATCAAAATCACAAGTCAGACACTTAACTGACTGAGTCATGCAGGTACCCCTTATGTTTTTTTATTTTTTATTTTTTAAGAGACATTGAGGTGAGGGGGGCGCGGGCAGAGGGAGAGAGAGAGAGGATCTTAAGCAGGCTCCACATGTAGTATGGAGTCCGATGTGGGGCTGATTTCACAACTGAGAGATCGTGATTGAGCTAAAATCAAGAGTCCAACACTTAATTGACTGAGCCACCCAGGTGCCCCTGTTTTATGTTTTTGATGTCACTGTTTGCACTTTTTTAATTTTATGTATACCTTAACTACTGTAGGTTTAAAAAAATTTTTTTATGTCTTTATTTTATTTTGAGAGACAGATAGAAAGCAAGCAGGAGAGGGTCAGAGATAGAGGGAGACACAGAATCTGAAGCAGGCTCTAGGCTCTGAGCTGTCAGCACAGAGCCTGATGCGGGGCTTGAACCCACAGACTGTGAGATCATGACCTGAGCCGAAGTTCGACGCTCAACCAGCTGAGCCACTCAGGCACCCCTAACTACTGTAGTTTTAATTAATTTTGCTACTTCCTCTTTTAATCTTCTTAGTAAATTTACAAGTGATTAATCCACTCCTTTTACTATATACTTATCTTTTCCAGAGAGCTTTTTACTTTTGCATTTTCTTGTTATTAATTAGTACCATTTTATTTCAGCTTAAAAAAGGTCATTTAATATTTCTTGTATGGCTGGTTTAATATGATGAATTCTTTTAGCTTTTGCTTGTCTGGAAAACACTTTATCTGTTTTTCAATTCTAAATGATATTCTTGCCAGGTAGAGTATTCTTGTCTGGAAACTTTTTCCTTCCACCATTTTGAATACGTTAATTCTTCTCCCTTCTGGTTTGCAAGTTTTTGCTGAGAAATCTGCTGACAGCCTTATGGAGTTTCCCTTGTATATAATAATTTATTTTTCCTTTGCTGCTTTTATTTATTTATTTATTTATTTTATTTTTATTTATTTTTATTTATTTTTTCCCTTGTAATCTTTTTATTTTATTTTACTTTTTTAAAATAGTTTATTGTCAAGATGGTTTCCATATTAACACCCAGTGCTCATCCCCACAAGTCCCTTGCTGCTTTTAAATTTATCTCCTTATTCTTAATTTTTGGCATTTTAATTATAATTTATCTTGGTGTAGGTTTCTTTGAATTAATCTTATTTGGAACTCTATGGACTTCCTGGATCTGGATGTCTGTTTCTTTCCTTAGATTAGAGAAATTTTCAACTATTACTTCTTCAGGTAAATTTACTGCCCCTTCTCTCTCCTTATTCTAGGGCCCTTATTGTGAATGTTATCCTAGAGGTCCCTTAAGTTTTCTATATTTTGAAAAATGCCCCTTTTGTTTTTGCTGCTCTGTCCGGATGAGTTTCATTGCTTTATCTTCTAGCTCACAGATCCATTTTTCTACCTCATCCAGTCTGCTTTTGAACCCTTATAGTGTGTTTTTCAGTTCAGTTTTTGTATCCGTCAGCTGTGTTTGATACTTATGTTTCTTATCTCTTTGTTGAAGTTCTTACTGTGTTTAGCCATTCTTCTTTTGAGATTGGTGAGCATCTCTTTGATCATTTCTTTGATTCTTTATTAAGTAGATAACTTATCTTTATATAATTAAGGTCTTTTTCTGAGGTTTGGTCTTGCTCTTGTGTTTGGAGAATATTTCTCTGTTTTCTCATTTTTATTAACATCTACGTTTCTGTACGAGGTGAAACAGCTACCTTCTCAATGTTGAAGGACCTGCTTGTTTCTGTGATGCGCCTTCTTGTTTAACCTTGGGCTATCCCTTTTCTGTTTCTCAAACTTTTGTGATTGTCTGAATCACCTGATTTATTCTTTTTTTCTTAATTTTTTAAAACATTTTATTTATTTCTGAGAGAGAGATAGCATGAGAAGGGGAGGGTCAGAGAGTGAGGGAGACATAGAATCTGAAACAGGCTCCAGGTTCTGAGCTAGCTGTCAACACAAAGCCCAATGCGGGGCTTGAGCCCACAAACCGTGAGATCATGACCTGAGCCAAAGTCAGCCGCCCAACTGACTGAGACACCCAGGTGCCCCTCACCTGATTTATTCTTGATATGCCCCCCATTGTTGAGAGTGTGCCAAGACCTGTCAGTGACCCAGGGGCTGAATTTTATTAGCACTAATTTCAGGCTGATTGGAAGCCAGACCCTTAGGCAGCACTTTTAAAAGTATGCTAATAAGTTTAGATCAGTAGAGCTACAATTTTAATCTCTGTTGGCCTCCAGACCAGAATGTCCAGAGGCGTTCCCTAGGTGACAGCTGTAAGAATCAGGACTTTAAACAAGTGTATAAACTCTTTTCTGGGAAATCTTGTTGAGTTACATAAGGATAATGTTTTCCTGCTTATATTCCCTGAGAAGGCCTTCTTAGCCTCTACGTGTATGAGAAACCTTAAGCCTGTCCGTCAAGCTAGAGTACCAGATGAAATAAATAGGCCTTTTTCACAGGAGTGCTGGGGTCGTGTTTCAGTTTGTTGTCTGTACAGTGCCAAGGGATGTAGGGATGGTAGTCTGCCAAGAACTATATTTCTAATTGTTACAACTTTGTAGAGCTCTGGAATGCCTTCCCTCTTGGCCACAAAGAACAGGTGGTTGAGGAGCATCCCTTGTTTTGATTGTGTGTGCCTGTTGGTTTTAACTAGGCAGAGTATAGTGGGCAGGGCATGCTCACAGGTTTCAGAAAGGCAGTGGAAAAATGTTTTGACTCCATGTATCTGTGGGCCTCAGCGTTGTAGCAAGGAGGTGCCTTGTTTATGTGTGCACACAGGCTTTAGGCTGGGAGTAGAACAATTCTGGACTGCTTGTGCTTGCCAGCTTTGATCCAGCAGGGAAGTGTCAGAACTGCCTATGCTCAAAGACTTTAGCTAGGTACCAACAGATTTCCTGCTCCAGCTAGGGAAAAGGGGAACACTGCAATCACTTGTGGCCCCTGGCCACAAGTACTGTAACTGCTCACCCACACCTGTCCCAGAAAGGCCATGGAAGTGCGCTGTATCCAGTCTTGCTCACCTGTGCTAGCCGGTTTTGTGGTGGGTGCAACAATGGCATCTGTCAGTGTCTCCATCTCTGGGGAATGTCTCAGCTGGCCCCTGTCCCTCCAGCTGATGACCCCAGATTAATAAATTAATCTCCCTCACATATTTTCTAGGCATTTTTGAATCTGCTGATTTTTTGCTGGATCTTAGGGTGAGCAAGACCATACATGAGCCTTCTAAGAGGGAAATAACAGTTTCCCATAGCAGTTAGGAGACTCCTTTCAGCCCTGGCTGGTTTTTGAAGCTAGACATTCTGGGGTCTCATCTCCCTGGTGCTGGTACAAATCCCAGTGGCCGACGTGCCTGATGTAGGGTACCAACCCTTTGCTTCTCTGACAAGGGCTTGTCTCATGATATCCATCCTTATTGCATATCACTGCAGCATGGGTGAGGTTTTTGGAAGACTGTGTCTCTGCCTCTTCTCCCCATTGCAATGAGATCCTTTTATCCTTTGTTGTATAGAGCATTTCATCTAGTTTTCAGTTTTTCCATCTTTTTTTCGAGGGAAATGATCCATGTGTGGCTGTAGATTTGGTGTGTCTGTGGGAGGAGATGAGTTTAGGATCTCCCTATCATATTGTATTCTTCCCTTCTTAAATGCTGTCATGTTGTATCCTTTGCTTCTTAAATACTGTCTTTATTTGAAAGCTGTTGAACCAGAGGATTATACTGTCTATGGAAGGAATGAGTCATATGAATATTGTATGAATGCTTAAGTGGTCAGTGAAGTAGTTTATGAGGATTATTTAAAATATGGATTATTTAAAATATTGTTGATTTTAGGGAGCCTGGGTAGCTTAGTTGGTTGGACATATGACTGTTGATATCAGCTCAGGTCGTGATCTCATGGTTTGTGGATTTGAGCCCCACACTGGGCTCTGTGCTGATGGTGCAGAGCCTGCTTGGGATTCCGTCTCTCCCTGCCCTTCCACCACACTCCCTCTCTTTCTCTCTGAAAAATGAATAAACATAAAATCTTTAAAAAAATAAAATATTTGTGATCTTATTTTATAAGAGTTAGCTGAGTATGTGTGTTTGGAATCAATAGTTATCATCTATGGAAGTACAAAAGAGGGAGGCAGTAATGGGTGTGTCTGTTATCCCAAATAAATGAATGGAAAATTATAGTTTAAACTGGATTGTTTGTTTTTTGTTTGTTTTTGCTGACCCTGCCACTTATCTACTCTTCATAAATGAATTGGGTAAGATGCCTAGTGTCTGTAACAATATACCACATTAGCTAATTTGGAAACCACAAATAGCTTACTAGTCCAAGTGATTCAGATAGCTTCCAGTTCTTACCTCTTTGGTCTAAAAATTCAGATTACCCCAAAATTTCTGGACAAATACATTTCTTCTTAAACATCAGATTATGTGCTTATGGGCCCAGAATCCTAAGCAGAATTATTAGTTTATTTTCTACTTTCTCAATAAAGTACTCTTCTAACGTCTCTTAACATGTAAGTTCTAAGACAGGTTTCAAAAATGGAAAACCATGAGGTGTCTGGGTGGCTCAGTTGGTTGAGTGTCTGACTCCTGATTTTGGTTCAAGTCATGACCCAGGGTTAAGGGACAGAGCTCTGTGTTGGGCTCTGTGTTGAGCCCAGAGCCTGCTTAAGATTTTTTTCCTCTCTCTCCCTATATCTTTCTCCCCTGCTCATGTGTGCCCCTTCTCTTTCTAAAATAAAATAATAAAAAAATGGAGAATCAAAGGACTCTATGAAATTTTTTTTTTTGGAAATAGTTCTCATTTGCTTTTTATCAATAGCATTTCTTTTCAATCATGAATCCATTATGTTGAATATTTTTGAATTGGTATAATGAAAACTCATTTGTTTCAGATAAGACTTACATGAGTTGAATAGTGGTTTGGTATATCCTTCAAAGAATCCAGTTGGCAGATATATAACTCAACTGAAGCATAATTATTGATCACAATATAGTTTTTTCTGTTGCAATTTATAAATTATATTAAACTTTGGACATTGGATTCTTTACTAATCAATTTTTAAAATCGCCTTTATTTTTGCATGAAAAAAAATTTAAATAAGAAGTAACTGTATACATCCAATATCCATCCCCCTAACTTGGATATTTATGTATTGAAAAAAAGCCCTGTAATCTAAAGCTCTTGTTTTATGTTCCTTGTTAAGCATTTATGACACGTTTCTCTATTTGCCATTTCTAAAACCTCATGCATTTCCACTCTTCCCTGCTTCAGCCATACCCCTAAAAGCAGATCCCTTCAAAGAATGTCCAGAGAAGAACAACAAGTCACTGTTGTTAAGTTGCACAACTTTCGAAAGCCAAACAATCATGCAGATTCCATGACTTTTGTGGCAAGAGGCCAGGGCAGCTGCCTGTTGTAAAGCAATGCAAGGTTGAGAGTTGAACCTAATCTCAGCTTAATTGCAAAATAGTCTGTGATCTTTTCTGATTCTCCCTGTCCTCATTTGAAATAACATTTATAAGGATTTGCTGAAACATAAATAAGAGATTCTGTGCTGCCTAGTGGAATGCTTGGCACTTTAGGACTCAATAAATGGAAATTAAAAAAGAAAATACTAAGCACACCTTTGGTTCTAACAACAACAATAATAAAAACAATAATTTTTTTATGAGAACCATTGCTAACATGGTTTGTTAGTGTTGATTGTTTCTTTGAGACATCGAAGAGTACAGCTAGAAGGTAAACAAACATGTTCCTATCAGTTATTTTCAAAGGCTATCTCTCAGAGCATGACTGAGAGTGGGAAAGACTGTGAGAAAAGTTTGGTAATATCTTTTTACAGATGAGGGAATTTTTGTGTAATGAGGAATGGAAACATTTTGTAAGCTGAGGAAAACACTTTGATTGGAAGAGAGAGTTATTGGGTTTCCATAGCCAACTAGAAGATAGAGCCAGCTATCCAGTAACACATTCTTTTTTTTTTTTAATATTTTTTATTTATTTCTAGGAGAGAGAGAGACAGCGTGAGCAGGGGACAGTCAGAGAGAGAGGGAGTCACAGACTCTGAAACAGGCTCCAGGCTCTGAGCTGGCAGTCAGCACAGAGCCCGACGCGGGGCTTGAACCCACAAACCGCGAGATCATGACCTAAGCGAAAGTCAGACGCTTAACCAACCAAGCCACCTAGGCACCCCTCCAGTAACACATTCTTACCGTAAATCTCCAAAGAAGACAGATCTCACATTGTGCAATAATTCCTTCTCCATTTATATTCTCTTATATGAACCATGTTTAACCTGGAAAAACAACTACTACTTCCTTCATTTTTGAAATTAACCCATCTAATCAAATTGGTTAATATTTTTCTTGGAAACTTACTCAGATCTAAGATAAGAGAGTGCTCAAAGTGCAAAGCTCATTACTTTATAGGGTCATTAATCCAACACTCTCCTTATGTTGCTTAGATCTTCTTAGAAATTTCAGTTAGTGGAGGCTGCCTCTTGTTATTAAATAACTCAAGGAGAAATCTTTACAAAACTTTTCTGTGTTGTCTATTGGAAATTGTCTGCTTATTTATAGGAATGGCATGTTGGAACAGAGGGAGAAGAATACTCTGTATGGGAGTTTAGTGTTTGGAATAGTAAATAGATTTGTAGGAGTGAAGAAGGTACTGAGATTTCATGGGGCATAAGGAAAATTAAATAGAGGAATGTGGAGGGAATTTTAGAATTTTCATTCAGTTAAAATGTTAAATTATTACTGATAGAAGTATTGGTAATTTTCCCTTTAGAGAATTACATACCGTAGTTTCCAGATTTCTGCTGACCTAAAAGCAAAAATTCTGTATCAGCATCTGTCATATCAAATAAAACTTGGATGGGCTTCTTGAAGTCCTGTGGATTGATGCACTCAGTGGCACTCACTTCCCTTTGCCTTCTCAAATTTATCTTTGTTGATGTCTACCCCAATGGTCCTGGCTGTTCCTATTGCTGTACAGCTCATGATAATAGACAGGCTGACTCCTCCAAGGCCAAACATTGCAGGTGGAGCCTGGGATCACCTGAGCACATGAAGGCAGAAAACATGAACAAAATGAATATGTGCCTTTCAGAAAGACCCAAGTTTGTATATACTTTTAATTTAATTTTAATTTTTTATTTTTTTACTACCATTACTGGCTAATATTTATTAAATTCCTTACTATGTACAAGCACTGTTTTCAACACTTTACATACATTATCTTATTCATTCATCACAAAAGTCCAGTGTGGTATAGGCTGTAGTAAAAATATTTCCATTTTTCTGAGGAAGAAAATGAAGCTCATAGAGGTTGGCTATTGCTCAAGGTCATACAATTAGTAAATGGCAGAAGGTCAAACTCATCCATTCTTTTCTCTTTTTAATATATAATTTATTGTCAGATTGGTTTCCATACAACTACCAGTGCTCATCCCAACAAGTGCCCTCCTCCATGCCCATCCCCCACTTCCCCTCCCCCCACCCCCATCAACCCTCAGTTTGTTCTCAGTATTTAAGAGTCTCTCATGGTTTGTCTCCTTCCCTCTGTGTAACTTTTCTCCCCCTTTCCCTCCCCCACCCCCATGGTCTTCTGTTAAGTTTCTCAAGATCCACCTAAGAGTGAAAACATGATATTTGTCTTTCTCTGACTGACTTATTACACTTAGCATAATAGGAACCTTCAGTTCCATCCATGTGCTGCAAATGGCCAGATTTCATTCTTTCTCACTGCCAAGTAGTATTCCATTGTATATAAACAATGACAAACCAGAGAGTTTGTCAGTTGGTGGACATTGAGGCTCTTTTCATGATTTGGCTATTGTTGAAAGTGCTGCTATGAACACTGGGATACACGCGCCCCTATGCATCAGCACTCCTATCCCTTGGGTAAATTCCTAGCAGTGCTACTGCTGCGTCATAGGGTAGTTCTGTTTTTAATTTTTTTGAGGAAACTTCACACGGTTTTCCAGAGCAGTTGTACCAGTTTGCATTCCCACCAACAGTGTAAGAGGTTTGCCATTTCTCCACATGCTCACCAGCATCTATTGTCTCTTGATTTGTTCACTTTAGTCACTCTGACTGGTGTGAGGTGGTATCTCAGTGTGGTTTTGATTTGTATTTCTGTGATGATGAGTGATGTTGAGCATCATTTCATGTATCTGTTGGCCATCTGGATGTCCTCTTTGGAAAAGTGTCTATTCATGTCTTCTGCCCATTTCTTTACTGGATTATTTGTTTTTCGGGTGTGGAGTTTGGTGAGTTCCTTATAGATTTTATTATTCGATTATGTCATTTGCAACTATCTTTTCCCATTTCATCGGTTGCCTTTTGGCTTTAATTGTTTCCTTTGTGCTGCAGAAGCTTTTAATCTTGATGAGGTCCCAATAGTTCATTTTTGCTTTTAATTTCCTTGTCTTTGGAGATGTGTTGAGTAAGAAATTGCTGCAGCTGAGGTCAAAGAGGTTGTTTCCTGCTTTCTCCTCTAGGATTTTGATGGTTTCCTGTCTCACTTTCAGGTCTTTCATGCATGATGAGTTTATTTTTGTGTGTGGTAAAAGAAAGTGTTCTGGTTTCATTCTTCTGCATGTTGCTGTCCAGTTCTCCCAGCACTGTTTGTAAGAGGCTTTTTTCCATTAGATATTCTTTCCTGCTTTATCAAAGATTAGTTGGCCATATCTTTGTGGGTCCAATTCTGAATTCTCTATTCTATTCCATTGGTCTATGTGTCTGTTTTTGTGCCATTACCATACTGTCTTGATGATTACAGCTTTGTACTAGAGGCTAAAGTCTGGGATTGTGATGCCTCCTGCTTTTGTTTTCTTCTTTAATATTAATTTGGCTATTTGGGGTCTTTTATTTTAGGACTATTTGCTCTAGCTTTGAGAAGAATGCTGGTCCAATTTTGATTGGGATTGCATCGAATGTGTAGATTGCATTGGGAGTATTGACATTTTAACAATATTTATTCTTCCAATCCATGAGCATGGAATGGTTTTCCATTTCCTTGTGTCTTATTCAATTTCCTTCATAAGCTTTCTATAGTTTTCAGCATATGGATCTTTTATATCTTTGGTTAGTTTTATTCCTAGGTATTTTATGGTTCTTGGTGCAACTATGAGTGGGATCAGTTTCTTGTTTCTCTTTCTGTTGCTTCATTATTGGTGTATAAAAATTCAACCAATTTCTGTACATTGATTTTGTACCTTGCAACTTTGCTGAATTCATATATCAGTTCTAGCAGACTTTTGGTGGAGTCTGTCAGGTTTTCCATGTAGAGTATCACGTCATCTGTGAACTGTGAAAGTTTGACTTCCTCTTTGTCAATTCTGATGCCTTTGATTTCCTTTTGTTGCCTGATGGCTGATGCTAGGACTTCCAGCACTATGTTAAACAACAGTGGTGAGAGTGGCCATCCCTGTCGTGTTCCTGATCTCAGGAAAACCTCTTATGTCTATATTTTTTATGAGACGTGAGCAAAGGACATTTTCAATAAAACTTATTGTAACTAGAGAGTTTAAATTTCTGAAGGTATTTCTAGATGTAAAATACTTTATGCTAGAAGAGCAAAAAAGTACCTGAAAATACAGTTTTAAGTTTCAGGAATTAGCATGAGTAGAAGTAGTTTAATGAACTTTGTTTTAATCTTAAGACTTATTCAACAGAGTATTTAATTCTAGATATTTTTGAGTTTTTAAAAACCACCTTCATTTTCCTGAAGCTCTTCCTTTCTTTTTTGCTTTGGAAAACTTTGCATCACTTACAATGTCAATGCCTTATGAGGACAAACGCGTATTTTTTATTGGGCCCCAAATGAGACTAATTCAAATAGAATCCCTTCTGTTCTGTATCGATAGATAGGATTGGGACTAATCGGCTTTGAGGGAAAACAAAGTACTAAAACTCAACAGCCATTCAAAGAAGGTAACTGGGAAGATTTCAGGGATGGCCCACAAACAGCAGTTTAACACTAGCTCACTCAATCAGATTGGGATAACCTGACCAATTTTTCTTATATAGCACATCTCCTCACCTGGTCTTTTTACTCTCATTTTGTTTTTATGAACACTTAATTACTATTTTATATATAATAGAACAGAGTAGACACTAGATGGGTTTTGTTAGCTACTGGGTGTCAGCACCTGAAGCATTGAATGAGGCCATAAATGTTTGTTGAATAAAAACAAAGAATGAATTAGAATGTGGAAGAACACAGTGATTTTGCAGCTGTGTTATGTTCTACTCCCAGGAATTCCTGATATCTCCACTAGTGAATGGCATCTAGACTTGATTTGCCACTTACTACTGACCAAAAGGAAATGGGAAAGATACTGAAGGAGACATGGTGTGACTAGACAGTAAAGATCTCAGAGGTGTTTAGAGATAGGTTTATGATTCTTCCTCAGGTCAGACATGCCCAGATGCATGAGGACGTTCAACTCCATATACAAAGCATTCGGTTCATACTGGGTATAAATGCCCATCACCTTGGCAGTATTGATTGCAGCACCATACTTCGTGGAAAAACCGCAGCTAACTAGACATACTTTCTCCACAGATGCAACTTCATCCATCTTGGCAATTAAGATTTCTTTTATCACTGTGTATACAGAGATTATGCTTGTATTTGCAAAGTGATACATAGGTTTTTCCTTGTAGGGAAACCTACTGGTGCCATGAGACATCAATCTGGATTCTGTATGTTACACACAAAAAGCCCCCCAAACATTTTTATTTCAAATTAGAAAGCTTAGATTCCTTCCAAGGAAGTCAAACTTTTCAAAAAGAATATATTAGTAAAACCTTACTTGAGTTGTATACAAAGATTGCCCCCAGAGTTAAGGCAAGAGGTACATTTTCTGCACTGGGGTAGAAAAAGTGTGATACTTTATCTCCTAGTAGAACAAGATAACTTATTAGGTTATTCTTTTTAAAGTAAGGAGATAGGTGTCTCTCAGGACTTTAACAACAGAGCACCTTAGAAAATATGATAACTGAGGATTATTTCCATACTTAACTATGTTTAATTTCGTGGAGAATAGCAAATACTTACAAAGAGAAGGGATGTCTTTGGCATTTGTGTCCAACCCTGGGCTTAGCAACTGAATCTCTAGGAACTGGGCCCAGATTTGCTCCCTTTGTATAATCTTCTTGAAGCCAAATGATTTTTTTCATATAGCCATTGAACCACGTCTTATTTTATATTTTCTACACTACTTTATGAGGGATTGGATGTAAAATAGAATGGGTACCACATGCTCATAGAATAAGGCTCTTTATCAGGGAGCTAAGGGTGTCCGTTTGCTCTCCTCTATGTTTTATATCAGTTCTTTCTTCTTGGCCAAGGAGACCAAGGTAGGCAGATTTCTCTAGTAATGTTCAAAGTATAAGAGAAAGACTAGAATAACTTGCTTGTGATAGACTTAGTGACTGCCCCATTTTCTATCACTAGAGAAATTTGTGTCATATTTTTAGTTAAAGTCTTTTGTAGGACTTGGGTTCTTTAAATTTACTTATAGTTTTTATTTTTATTTTATTATTTACTTATTTAATTTTTCTTAAGTTAGTTAACCTAGCGTAGTCTTGGCTTCAGGAGTACATTCCAGTGATTCATCATTTACATATAACACCCAGTGCTCATCCCAACAAGTGCCCTCCTTAATGTCCATCACCCATTTTCCCCTCCCCCATCAACCCTCAGTTCGTACTCTGTATTTAAGAGCCTTTTATGGTTTGCCTCCCTCTCTGTTATTATCTTATTTTTCCTTCCCTTCATCTATGATCATCAGTTAAGTTTCTAAACCTACAAATATGGGTGAAATCATATGATATGTTTTTCTCTGACTTATTTAATTTAGCATAATACCCTCCAGTTCCATTCATATTGTTGCAAATGGCAAGATTTCATTCGTTTTGGTTGCAGAGTAGTATTTCATTGTACACATGTACCTCATCTTCTTTATCCAATCATCATGATGGAGATTTGGGCTCTTTCCATAATTGGTTATTGTTGATAGTGCTCCTATAAACATTGGGCTGCATGTGCCCCTTTGAATCAGCACTGCTGTATTGTTTGGATAAATTCCTAGTAGTGCAGTTTCTGGGTCATAGAGTAAGTCTATTTTTAATTTTTTGAGGAACTGCCATACTCTTTTCAGGAATAGCTGCACCAATTTGCATTCCCACTAACAGTGCAAGAGGTCCCCTTTCTCCACATCCTTGCCAACATCTGTTGTTTCCTGAGTTGTTAATTTTAGCCACTCTGACCAGTGTGAGGTGGTATCTCAGTGTGATTTTGATTTCTGTTTCCCTGATAATGAGCAATATTGAGCATCTTTTCATGTGTCTGTTAGCCTTCTGGAAGTCTTCTTTGGAAAAGTGTCTATTCATGTCGTCTCCCCTTTTTTTCACCGGATTATTTGTTTTTTGGGTGTTGAGTTTGGTAAGTTCTTTATAGATTTGGGGTACTAATCCTTTATCTGATATGTCATTTGCAAATATCTCTCCCATTCCATTGGTTGCCTCTTAGTGTTGTTGATTGTTTCTTTTCTCATACAGAAGATTTTTATATTGATGAGGTACCAGGAGTTCATTTTTTTCTTTTATTTCCCTTACCTTCAAAGACATGTCAAGTAAGAAGTTGCTGCGGCCAAGGTCAAAGAAGTTGCTGCCTTCTTTCTCCTCTAGGATTTTCATGGTTTCCTGTCTCACATTTAGGTCTTTCATCCATCTTGGGTTTCTTTTTTGTAAGGTGTATGAAAGTGGTCCAGTTTCATTCTTTAGCATGTTGCTGTCCAGTTCTCCCAGCACCATTTGTGACACAGGCTGTCGTTTTTCCATTGGATACTTTTTCCTGCTTTGTTGAAGCTTAGTTGGCCATATTTTTGTGGGTCAATTTCTGGGTTCTCTTTTCTGTTCCTTTGATCTGAGTTTCTGTTTTTTTGCCAGTATCATACTGTCTTGATGATTACAGCTTTATAATACAGGTTAAAGTCTGAGATTGTGATGCCTCCAGCTTTGCTTTTCTTTTTCAACTTTACTTTGACTTTTTGGGGTCTTTTGTGGCTCCATACAAATTTTAGGATTGTTTGTTCTATCTCTGTGAAGAATGCTCATGTTATTTTGATTGGGATTACATTGAATATGTAGATTGCTTTAGGTAGTATTGACTTTTTAAAAATATTTGTTCTTCCAAAACTGAGGACTGATGGGTGTAGGGGGGAAGCGGGGAGATGGACATGGAGAAAGGCACTTGTGAGGATAAGCACTGGGTGTTACATGGAAACCAACTTGACAATAAACTATTTGAAAAAAAAATAAAAGAAAAAGAAACTGTCATCCTGAAAGAAAAAAAATAAAATAAAATAACTAATAATAATAATAAAAATATTTGTTCTTCCAATACATGAGCATGGAATGTTTTTCCATTTCTTTGTGTCTTTTTCAATTACTTTCATAAGCTCTCTATAGTTTTCAGTGTACAGATCTTTTACCTCTTTGGTTAGGTTTATTCCTAGGTATTTTATGGTTTTTGGTGCAATTATAAGTGGCATCAATTCCCTGATACCTCCTTCTGTTGCTTCATTATTGGTGAACAGAAATGTGATCAATTTCTGTACATTGATTTTATATCCTGTGAATTCACTGAATTCCTGTATTAGCTCTAGCAATTTTTTTTCCTGCACCAAAGTTTCTAAGGCTCTTGGATTTTTTAAATGTTTTTTTTCCCCTTATTTATTTATTTATTTATTTATTTCTAGTTTTTTACAAATAGTTTATTGTCAGGTTGGTTTCCATATAACACCAGTGCTCATCCCCAAAAGTACCCTCCTCCATGACCATCTCCCCCCTAGCCCCCCACACCCATCAGTTCTCAGTGTGTTCTCACCATTCAAGAGTCTCTCATGGTTTGCATCTCTCCCTCTCCCCTACTATTTCTCCCCTTCTTCTCCCCAATGGTCCTCCGTTAAATTCCTCCTAATGCTCTTATACGTGCAAACATATGATATTTGTCCTTCTCTGCCTGACTTATTTCACTCAGCATAACACCCTCAAGGTCCATCCATGTTGCTACACATGGCCAGATTTCATTCTTTCTCATTGCCATGTAGTATTCCATTGTATAGATGAACCACATCTTCTTGATCCATTTGTCAGTTGATGGACACTTAGGCTCTTTCCATGATTTGGCTATTGTTGAGAGTGCTGCTATGAACATTGGGGTACATGTGTCCCTATGCATCAGCACCCCTCTATCCCTTGGGTAAATTCCTAGCAGTGCTATTTCTGGGTCATAGGGGAGTTCTAGTGTTAATTTTTTGGAATCTCCACACTGTTTTCCAAAGGGGCTGCACCAGTTTACATTCCCACCAACAGTGTAGGAGGGTGCCCATTTCTCCACATCCTCGCCAGCATCTAGAGTCTCTGATTTGCTCATTTTAGCCACTCTGACTAGTGTGAGGTGGTATCTCAGTGTGGTTTTGATTTGTATTTCCCTGATGAGGAGGGATGCTGAGCATCGTTTCATGTGTCTGTTGGCCATCTGGATGTCCTCTTTGGAGAAGTGTCTGTTCATGTCTTCTGCCCATTTCTTCAAACTGGTTGTTTGTTTTTCAGGTGTGGAGTTTGGAGAGTTCCTCATAGATTTTGGATACTAGCCCTTTATCTGATATGTCATTTGCAACTATCTTTTCCCATTCCGTCGGTTGTCTATTGGTTTTATGGATTGTTTCCTTTGCCGTGTAGAAGCTTTTAATCTTGATGAGGTCCCAATAGTTCAGTTTTGCTCTTGATTCTTTTAGTTTTGGGGATGTGTCAAGTAAGAAATTGATGTGGTTGAGGTCAAGGAGGTTGTTTCCTGCTTTCTCCCCTAGGGTTTTGATGGTTTCCTGTCTCACGTTTAGGTCCTTTATCCATTTTGAGTTTATTTTTGTGCATGGTGTGAGAAAATGATCTAGTTTCATTCTTCTGTATGTTGCTGTCCAGTTCTCCCAGCACCATCTATTAAAGAGGCTGTCTTTTGTCCACTGTATACTCTTTCCTACTTTGTCAAAGATTAGTTGGCTGTATATTTTTGGGTCCAATGCTGAGTTCTCAATTCTATTCCATTGGTCTGTGTGTCTATTTTTGTGCCAATACCATACTGTCTTGATGATTATAGCTTTGTAGTAGAGGCTAAAGTGTGGGATGGTGATACCTCCTGTTTTGGTTTTCTTCTTCCATATTACTTTGGCTATTCGGGGTCTTTTATGGTTCCATACAAATTTTAGAATAGTTTGTTCTAGTTTTGAGAAGTATGCTGGTGCAATTTTAATTGGGATTGTATTGAATATGTAGATTGCTTTGGGTAGTAATGACATTTTAACTATATTCTTCCAATCCATGAGCATGGAATGTTTTTCCATTTCTTTGTGTCTTCTTCAATTTCCTTCATAAGTTTTCTATAGTTTTCATCATACAGATCTCTTATATCCTTGATTAAGTTTATTCCTAGGTACTTTATGGTTTTTTTGTGCAATTGTGAATTGGATCAGTTTCTTGATTTTCTGTTGGTTCATTTTTGGTGTATAAGAATGCAACCGATTTCTGCACGTTGATTTTGTACTCTGCAACTTGGCTGAATTCTTGAATCAGTTCTAGTAGGCTTCTGGTGGAGTCTGTCAGGTTTTCTATGTAGAGTATCATGTCGTCTGCTAAAAGTGAAAGTTTGACTTCCTCTTTGCCAATTCTGATGCCTTTGATTTCCTTTTGTTGTCTGATGGCTGATGCTAGGACTTCCAGCACTATATTAAACAACAGGGGTGACAGTGGACATCCCTGTCATGTTCCTGATCTCAGGGGGAAAGCTCTCGGTTGTTCTATGTTGAGGATGATGTTAGTTGAGGGCTTATCATAGATGGCTTTTATGATGTTTAAGTAAGTTCCTTTTATCCCGACTTTCTTGAGGGTCTTTATTAAGAAGCGATGCTGTATTTTGTCAAATGCTTTTTCTGCATCTATCAACAGGATCATATGTTTTTTATCTTTTCTTTTGTTGATGTGATGTATCACATTGATTGATTTGCGAATATTGAACCAGCTCTGTAACCCAGGAATGAATCCCACTTGAATTTGGGGGATAATTCTTTTTATGTGCTGTTGAATTCGATTTGCTCCTTTTGCTTTTTAAAAATATATAATACTTAATATATCCCTAAGGAGATATATAAAGAATAATGCTGTGAATGAACTATCATATATCCATTACCCAGATTAAGAAATAAAACAGTACCAAAAACATTTAAAATCCTCTACAATTCCTCTCTGATTACACCCCTCTCTTCCTGCAGAGGTAATCACTATAATGAATTTGGCAGTCATTATCCACATTTATATTTTGGACCAAGCTAAGAAGAATAAATTTAATCATAATATACAACTAAATAGCTTAAAAGAAGTCTTCATGAAAGTCCTGTGAAGATGGAAGTATTTGTGGGAGCCCGACAGTGACCACAAGAGAGCGTGGTTAGGGACGCGGGGATGTGCCTGCACACGGGGCTCCCTGCCTGGGCAAAGCATGCCTGCAAACAGAATGCTCTGCCGGGAGGCCTGCACACAATATCCAAGTTTAATGGTCTGCTCGCAAACAAGGGAACATGCCCTCCTTAGAAGTAAGGAGGAGGCTGGAATTGTGAGCAGGCATCTTAGTAAACATGTTGTGGTCGCTTCCTCCCTTTGCTCCCCCCTGTCCTTGAAATGTGTTTGGCTACTCGCCCTTAATTGGTAAAGAAATGCATCTTGTAGATTTCAGTTTGTATCCAGTTACCGGTTATAAAATAAACCGCAAGAGGGGCTTGTGTAGAATTGTTCCTCCGGCCGGAGTTGTGTCTGTGTCTGTCTTTTGTGTGTGTCTTGTCCTTTGTGTCATTTCGGCTGCAACAGTATTATTAGCTCAATTAGGAAAAATCCAAGAGATTCGGCATTTTAGGTCATCCACTAAATACAAAGCAAATCCCAAATCTTCTGGTGATTGGCTCAAAATTCTTTTTTCAGTAGTGTCTCCCTCTGTTTTTCACTAGGTTGTTCTAGTCTTTTAGCAAAGAATCTCTCATTTACCAACAGTACAGTTGCTCAGATACCATCCTTATAAATTCTGAATCCCAAGTGTTGCATGATTCTTCAAGGAGACCAGCTAGCCTTTTTGTGACGAGTCAACTACATTTGGTTTCTTCCATTCCTAGAATGGGTAGTAATTTATTATCCCAGAGATGGATGCCTAATTCCAAGTATGGGTTTACCTTTCCAGCCTACAGATCCGCAGCCTGAACCATTATCTAGGAGTTTATGGAATGTCTCATCCATAGGTGTGGAATTCCACACAACATGGTCTCTAACCAGGGGCTCATTTATCAGCAATGAGAGTGGAGCATAGACCCATGAGATTAATACCCATTTTTTGTATCATCTACTACCCAGTCTAGAAGTAGTTGGCCTCATAGACTACTGGAATGGCTTTCTGAAGGCATAGGTGAAACATCAGCTTGGAGGCAGCATTTCTCAGGAATTGGTTGTCATTATTCATGATATAGCATATGCACTAAATCAGAAACCTCTAAATGGTGCTATGATCCCAACACAAAGTCTACGTTGGTCGAGAAACCTAGAGGTAGAATTATTTATTATGCTTTTAATGACCCACTGGAGGCCTCATGCTTCCTGTTTCTACAGTTCTGGGTTCCTATAGTATTGGAAGTTCTGGACTCCAAACAGGGTCAACAGAAAGTAGTGAGTCGTCATGAACTATGAGCTATGGCTGTTACCAGGACATCTTAGATTTCTTGTGTTTAGGGACCTCCTGGTATAAAAAGAAGTCACTGTATTGTCAAGGACAATTGATTTTGATCAGCAGGAGAATGAAGGACTATAGTTGTTTTTCTCATTTATGCATCTATCCTGTCTTTATTGAGCCCTTACAAAGGCAACTGTGGATTCAGTAACAGATAAAACAGTCTGTCTTTATGGAGCTTATGTTCTCTCTAGGAAGCCTCATTATGTTAGTAATACATGTTTTCATACTCTCTTGGTATATATATGACATCATTGATTCACATTTGATTGGATTTTGGGTAAGAGGTCCATCCCATTTCAACAGGGTGTGTGATGACAATTGGTGCAGCAAGCAGTGTGTCTCAGCAATGATCACCACCACTGGGGATCTTTTCTTGCTTTGGCTTGCTCATTTGCTCTTCTGCCGGGTAGTGAGCTCAAACTCTGAGCTGCTTCTTTCTGGCTAACATGCTTTTCTGAGCTATGTTGCTAGCTGTGACAAGCTCATAGTTTGAGCTATTGCCTAATGTTGCATGTGCTGAGTCCTGTGGAGCCTTCGCTACAGACTTAACTGTCCTAAGTCAGAAGGTTAAATAACGTGCATTTGGGGAGACGATCTGAGATTGGAGCCCTCCTTAACATGAACCTGAATTGTTCATCTTGGCCCAGCACTCTCTCTCTATATATAAATATTTATATCTCAGATTGAATTGTGTGTTTCAATTTAAGGATAAGCTATGGCTGATGCTAGGATCAGGGAAATGACTCTGATTCTGTGACTATGATTGTGTGCCTCAGCCTGGTGTTGGATAGAGAACACAGGACAAAGATTGATACTCTATTCAGTGGACTGGTCTTTCGGGCGGTTGCTTGTATGGTGGAAGAACAGTCACCATGTGCTATGTGAGATCCACACTCCTAAAGCAGATTACTCACTAGCAGCCTACAAAATGCTATGCTGTTGCTGTCGCCTATGCCTCTGTCATCAACAAAGATCCTGTTTCTCAGGGTTCCCATGCTTTAGATAGCGTACTCATTCAAGCCCAGCTCAAGTCAGGAGGTCCTTAGACTCTACAGAGCAGCCGTTGCAATGAGGGAGGCCCCTAACACTGACAATACAGATTTGTGACTCTGGAGGAATAAACCTATAAATATAAACAGAGTAGGGAGAATTCCCTCAAAGTATAGCCAGTTACTACCAAAAAAAGACATCTACAATTTGACCTAATTAGGAATCCAAAATTACTAAAAACTTTATGCAGTAGAAAAACAACAAAGCTTTTGTGCTTTTATAATACAGGTTCTAAATGAAAACCTGCTGAAGTGTACCACATGACCAACTTGTGTGGACTTAATTAATTCTAGGGCTCAAGGTATAATTATACCTGCAGATTCTACTACATTTAAACAAGATCACTACAGCTTTGTAATATAACTTGAAATATGGAATTGTGTTGCCTCTAGCTTTACTTTTCTTTTTCCACATTGCTTTGGCTATTTGGGGTCTTTTGTGGTTCCATACAGATTTTAGGATTGTTTGTTCTAATTCTGTGAAAAATTCTATTGATATTTTTGATAGAAGTTGCATTAAACATGTAGATTGCTCTGTATAGATCAACATTTTAACAATATTTTTTTCTTCCAATCCATGACCATGGGATGTCTATTTCTTTGTGTCATCTTCAGTTTCTTTCATCAGCATTTTATAGTTTTCAGAGTACAGATCTTTTGCCTCTTTGGGGAAGTTTATTCCTAGATATTTTATTATTCTGGTGTAATAGTAAATGGGATTGTTTTCTTAATTTCATTTTCTGCTGCTTCATTTTTAATGCATAAGAGTGCAACTGATTTCTGTACATTGATTTTGTGTACTTTACTGAATTCATTTATCAGTTATAGTAGTTTTTTGGTGAAGTCTTTAGGGTTTTCTATATATAATATCATGACATTTACAAATAATGAGAGTTTTATGTCTTTCTTACCACTTTGGAAGCCTTTTATTTCTTTTAATTACCTGATTTCTGTGGCTATGACTTCTAGTATAAAAGTGAGAGTGGACATCTTTGTCTTGTTCCTGACCTTAAGGGAAAAAGATCTCTGTTTTTCACCATTGACTATGATGTTGGCTATGGGTTTTCCATATAAGGCCTTTATAAGGTTGAGGTACATTCTCTCTGGACCTGCTTGTCAGGTTTTTTTGTTTTGTTTTGTTTTTGTTTTTTGTATTGAATGGATGTACTTTGTGAAATGCTTTTTCTGCATCTATTGAAATGATCATATGGTTTTTCTTTCTCTCATTGATGTGACATACCATGGTGATTGTTTTTCAAATGTTAAACCACTTTCATCTCCTGGGAATAAATCTTACTTGATTGTGGCATATGATTTTTTTAAATATATTATTGGATTCAGTTTGTTAATATTTTGTTGAGGATTTTTGCATTTGTAGTCATGAGACATACTAGCCTGTAGTGTTCTCTCTCTCTCGTGGTGTCTTTTCTGGTTTTGGTATTAAGATGATACTGGCCCACTAGATTGATGTTAGAAGTTTTCCTTCCTTTTTTTTTTTTGAATAGTTTCTCCAAATCCAGATAGCGAAAAGACACGTAAAAAAATGGTCAGCATCACTCATCATCAATGAAATGCAGATCAAAACTACAATGAGATATTATCTCATACTCATCAGAATGGCCAAGATCAACAACACAAAGAACAAGTTGTTGGTGAGGATGTAGAGAAAAAGAAACATGCACACGTTGTTGTGTTGGGAATGCAAACTTGTGCAGCAGCCACTGTGGAAAACAGAATGGAGGTTCCTCAAAAAGTTAAAAATAGAACTACCCTATGACCCAGCAATTATACTACTAAGTATTTACCCAAAGGGTACAAATATTAGTGATTTGAAGGGACATGTTTATAGCAGCCCAATGTTTATAGCAGCATTATCAACAATAGCCAAATTATGGAAGGAGCCCTAATGTCCTTTGACTGATGAATGGATAAAGAAAATATGGTATGCGTATGCAATGGAATATTACTTGGCCATCAAAAAGAATAAAATATTGCTATTTGCAGTGATGTGGTGGAGCTAGAGAAAGAGACAAGAGAAAGACAAATACCATATGATTTCATTCATATGTGGAGTTTAAAAAACAAAACAAATGAACAAAGAAACAAAAAGAGACAAGCCAAAAAACAAACTCTGAAATATACAGGGTAAACTGATGGTTGCTAGAGGGGGTGGGGAAGGATGGGTGAAATAGGTGAAGGGGATGTAGAGTACAGAAGTATTTGCCTATAGTTCTCTTTTCTTGTGGTGTCTTTATCTGGTTTTGACATTAGGGTAATGCTGGCTTCATAGAATGAATTAAGAATTTTCTTCCCATTCTGTTTTGTGGAAAAGTTTGAGAATAATAGGTTTTCATTCTTCTTTAAAAGTTTGGTTGGGGTGCCTGGGTGGCTCAGTCAGTTAAGCATCCGACTTTGGCTCAGGTCATGATCTCACAGCTCATGGGTTTGAGACCCTGCTGGGCTCTGTGCTGACAGCTCAGAGCCTGGAGACTGCTTCAGATTCTGTGTCTCTCTCCCTCTCTGCCCCTCCCCCACTCACACTCTTGTCTCTCTCTGAAAATAAAAAATAAAGACATAAATAAATAAATGTGTGGTAGAATTCACCTATGAGGCCATTTGTTCCTGGACTTTTGTTTGTTGGTCTTCTTTTTGTTTGTTTGTTTTCTTTTTTGAGAGGCGGGAGAGGGGCAGAGAGAAAGGGAGACCGAGAATCCCAAGCAGGCTCCACACTGTCCCTGCAGAGCCTAATGTGGGGCTCAAACTCATGAACCACGAGATCATGACCTGAGCCAACATCAAGTTGGATGCTTAACTGACTGAGCTACCCAGGCACACTGGTTGGCTGTTTTTTGATCACTGATTCAGTTTCATCATTGGTAATGGGTCTGTTCAAGTTCTCTATTTATTCCTGTTTCACTTTTGATAGGCTTTAGGTTTGTAGGAATTTATTCATTTCTTCTAGGTGTCCAGTTTGTTGGCATATAATTTTTCATAATATTCTGTTACAATCTTTTATATTTTTGTGGTGTCAGTCATTATTTCTTCTTTTATTTCTGACTTTATTTGAGTTTTCTTTTCTTTTGAATCTGGTAGAGGTTCAGAGCCAGCTCCTGGTTTCACTGAACTATTCTATTATTATTTTTTAAAATTTCTATATCCATTTATTTCTGCTCTAATCTTTATTTCCTTTTGTATGCTGTTTTTGAGTTATGTTCTTTTTCCAGCTCTTCTATGTTTAAGGCTAGGTTGCTTACTTGAGATTTTTCTTGCTTCTTGAGGCAAACAAGTGGGGGAGGGACACAGAGAGAGAGAGGGAGACACAGAATCTGAAGCAGGCCCCAGGCTCTGAGCTGTCGACACAGAGCCCAATGTGTGGCTTCAACTCACAAACTGTGAAACCATGACCTGAGCTGAAGTCAGATGCTCAACTGACTGAGCCACTGAGGTGTCCCTGTTTTTTACTCTTTGATAGTGTTGTTGGGGTCCCTTAATCTCTTCACATTTTATTATTATTATTCTTTTCTCTTTCTCCTGTTCCGCTTGTTTGATTTCCATTACCTTGTCTTTCAGATCACTGATCCATTCTTCTGCTTCCTCTAGTTTACCATTTATTCCCTCTAGTATATTTTTAACTTTAGTTATTGAGTTCTTCATCTCTGATTGGTTCTTTTTTATATTTTCTCTTTGCTGAGAGTCTTACTGAGGTCCTCTACTTTTCCCAAGTACAATGAGTATCTTTATAACCAATACTTTAAATTCTCTATCAGGCTTATTATCTCCATTTTGTTTAGATCTCCTGCTATGATTTTGTCCTATAATTTTCTTTGGGACATATTACTCTGTCTCCTTATTTTGTTTAATTCTCTGTGTTTGTTTCTCTATGTTAGCAAAGACAGATACATCCCTTCCTTTTCAACATAGTGACTTTATGTAGAAGTTCTGTAGTGTCCTGAAATGCATTGTCCCCTGTTCACCAGAACCTAGCACTTCAGGGCTATCTCCTATTTGTGTTGTGTGCACCCTACTACTGTGGCTGAGTTGCGTTTGCCTTCAGTCCATGATGGCTCTCTTTGCCTGTTGTGGCAGGATTTGATTTCTCTTTTGTTAATTGGGCCATTCTGGGTCACCTTGAGCTTGTGTAGGGTCATACTCATTATCTGCCAGAACTGTGATAGCACCAAACTGTAGGACGCTCTCCCTGCATTGTTCCCTGAGTGACATTCATTTGGGGTATGGGGTCTGTAGTCAGACCAGACTAACATCTAGGTAATATAATCATAGAGTCTATGTTCTTAAATCATTTTTCTCTATTAATTAAATTTTTACACTTAAAATATAAATTTGTCTGAAATTTAATCTTGAGTTCAGTAAGTGTGAGGAATCTATCTTCATCCCTCTCATACCTCTGCACCCCAAATCTGGCCAGTGGTCCTTAGCAAAGCTTGTGAGTATTTGTTGATACTACATCCTTCTTAGACTGAAGTCCACACATGGTCTGGAAAATTTGGGGGCAATACAGTCAGCTTGACATCTTTCTAAGCATGTCTACAAACATAAGGCTCTCAGTGAAGGCCAAGAAAAAACTTTCCATCCAAGTATGTCATGCTCTTGGCCCTAGTGTGTGTTTCCTGTTTCTTACTTCCCAAGCTTCTTTAGAAGTGCAGAGGTGCTCTAGCTTGAGAAACTGTACTTGATAGCTAGGTATTCCAACCCCAATTTTCTGCTAAAGATGCAATAATGCTACCGCTTTTTATTTTTCTACTTATGACTTATTAAGAATATATTCCATTGCTGTTCTGTTTTCTTTCTCATATTTTAGGTCACTCTGATAGCTTTTTGTAATAGTTACCATTGTATTCTTTTAAAATTCAATTTATCCTAGTCTTATTTTTATTTCTTAAGATGTTTTAATCCTACAATTAATTTTTATCCATAATTTTTAGTTTTAAATACTCTTTGCCTTATCATCTTCCTCTATATATTTATTCTTTAAACTTTTTGGAGATTTTCCATTTTATTTGTATGTTAAACACATAATCTCCAGTTTTAAAAATCATCCAACAACATTGCTCTTATTTTCCCCATTACAGTTTGGAAGTGGATACTCAAAGAGGGAAGAGCTCATGATAAGGGTGACAGAACTAGACTGTCAGGATCATATTTAACATAATCACCTTTGAAAAATATTTTTCAGGTTTTTTTTTTTGTAATCCTTGGACCTTTCCCCATTATATCAACTGGCCATGCTGGGCTCAAATATCAGGAAAGGACACTGAATTAAAACAATTGTAAAGGGAATTTTCCTCTCAGCTTTTGTGTTTCAAAAGCTGAAGGATTAAGGAGAATGGAAATGGCTCACAGACCGATGAAAAATGTAAGAAAAAAAGCAGGAGAAGAGGAGCTTGAGTTTTTCCTTCTACTCCTAATCTCTCAACCCCAATGAAGAAATGATTATACTGGCTCAAAGACTTGAAGCGGAAGTTTGGAGGTTGTAGATATGGAAGAATTCTTCTGAGAGGGTCCTATACCCACTATCTAGGGGTGGAATTGGCAAGATTTCCCAGATGTGCTTTTGTGTTTGAAAGCAGAGAACTGTGGCTCAACATTTCATGGGTAGAGGGATAGGATAGTCTAAAGACCACAGAAAACGGCTTACTGTATCCTGCGATAGCCTTCCAAAGATTTATGATATCCCAGCATGTTGAGGAAGAAGTAAAATCATGCAAACCACAGAGAAATCTGTATATTATGGAGATACTCTGAGGATGGCAACAAGGGATAACTCAGTGACACCTTTCATGGACTGGCGACAGAGATCGGTTGGGTTGATAGACATATCAACACTGTCATCAGTAAATCCCATCATTTCTCTTTTGAAAGTCACAGAATGAATTATATAACATCTGTTCTCTGAGAAGTTAATTTTATTACAGCTACATTCAAGATGCACATATTTCATTTTGCACAATTACACTGCATTTCCATCTCTGGTACTCCTCTTTCCACTGTACTGGAACTATCAGAGAGGTGATACAGGAAAGGAACGATATCCCCAAGGATGTCCTTTCACCTTTTATCATCTGAGATCTCAGAACAGCAGAACACAGCGAATGCTGAAACATAAAAATGCAATAATTAAATGATTGAATTGCTTAAGAAACTGATTTCAGCAAAGCAATTATGCACTGTATCATGTGACATTGCATTGCCTAACTTCTCCCCTGTACCCCCTTGCAATTCCACCTTTATCCTAGTTCACCTATATGAAATATCACCTGATCACCTGATTACCTGATTGGGATCATTGTTAATATCACCACTTGGATGTGGTGAAAGCAGGGTCAACTTCAGGATCCAACATCAACATCAGAGGCCAAAGGCCTCAGCTTCGAGCACTTTTTCCTCAGGCTGTGTGATCACAAAGAAATCCAAAACCCCTGCTACAGCTTCTGATTGGGTTTTGTCAGGCCCAGAGTCTAGCACTGTGTCCTCTTAGGAAAGAAAAAAATAATTTTGGGGGGGTTCCTTTCCTTTTATAGCGTGTCTACTGTCTGCTAGATCCCCTCTCTGCATTCTCCATAATCTGTTCATAAAATTTCAGTCGAGGTTTCTTGATTCTTCATTCCTGATTCAGATTGGCTGACATGCTAGGTCAAAACCAAGAAGGTGGTAGAACACAGTAAAATTTAAAGATCTAGATTAATTTTTTTTTAAATTTTTATTTATTTCTAGGAGGGAGAGAGAGACAGCATGAGCAGGGAAGGGTCAGAGAGAGAGGGAGTCACAGACTCCGAAACAGGCTCCAGGCTCTGAGCTGGCAGTCAGCACAGAGCCCGACGCGGGGCTCGAACCCACGAACCGCGAGATCATGGCCTAAGGGAAAGTCTGACGTTTAACCGACTAAGCCACCGAGGCGCCCCGATTAAATTTTTTTTTAATTCACTTGCCAATCAGAGAATGTAGGTAGAATTGGGGGGAAAATATGGAATAGAGATGTGCTTGGAATCAGAATGAGAAAATCAAAGCATTCATCACAGGAGTAATTCCTCATTTACTTATTGTTGCTTGCTCTCTACTGTGTCTCTAGCACTTAGGACAGTCCTGGCAAATATCGCACCATCACAAAATAAACATTGAATGAATAAATGAACACACTGAATGAACACTCCATCCCTGAAGGTGTGTTAGCTGAAGCAGAGTGACCATTTGTCAGAAATGATGCAGAAGGATTTGTGCCCTAGGAGGAGTCTAAACCTCTGCCTCTAAAAGATTTCTTGCAAAATTGTATGATTTCAGTAATGTCATTAATTCTAGATCATTTCTCTAACCAGAAAAAAATACATAGTTGACCAATGTAGTCTAGAGTGCTTCTTAGTATTATATCAAATTCTTGAACATTTAAAAAAATAGGTTGATGTGGAACTTTCCCAAAAAGGGGCCTATAGGTAAAACTTTTTCTTACCTTGGTAATAGTAGGAAATAGGGTAGAGAATGTGAAAGATATTGAATATCCAAGTAGCCATATCTTTCTCACAAAACCACTTGGAAATGTTTGAAGAGTCATTTCTCTGTGAATTCAGGGTAGGGGAGACCATCAAATAAAGCACTCACGTTTTTCCAGCATGGTACAACTCGAAAGCTTTGTGGAGTTGATCAAAAGGCAACTGATGAGTTATTAAGGGATCTATATTAATTTTATTTTGCAGGTAATCAATCACTAGTTGGGGAAGACAGTCTCTGGTTTTATAATCTGCAAAACAAAAAAAAGGCTATTATGATAAGATTTGCCAATTGCCAAACCAACCAAAAGAAAGCCAGTGTAAATATGTAATGGAGATTTTCTTCTGAAAATTTGACACTAAACATGAAAGATAAATCATTCATACATCAGAAGCTATTGACTGCTGTTGCTAAGTGTGGCTGCTACAGACATATCTGTTACCTAGAATTCCTTTGGTGAAAAATTGGGTCAGTATTCACATGTTACTGGGTTGAAAAATGGTCCTTTTAAACTGGCAGTTTCTAGCCCACCTCCTGAGCTTACTTTTACCCAAAATTTCCTCCTCTGTCTATTCACACACATGGAGATGGCATTGGGAACTCACTATCAGAGGGATAGGTGCAGATGGGAATGTTAGTTGACTGAAGCTGTTGGTCAATGTTGCTCAGAAATAAGGGCTCCTGTGAGAAGATAAAAGCTGGTGCCAAAATTCCAGGTTAGTGGATTTAATTATCCAAAAGTTTTGCTGCTAAAATAACAGAGTAAACTTTGAACTCACCAGCATTTGGAACTGAAGTTGACTGAATTATTTGAAACACTGGCAAAACCCAAAAATTATCTTGCAGGAGATAAAATTTCTATTTGAACTTAAAAAACCTATTTAATTAAATTAACTGAAATTGGTTTGCAAAATTTTCCAGCTAATTGGAGGAGAAATCTTTGGAGACTTCTACCATTATAGCTCTATTTCCTCAAGGGGAGGAATTTTGAATTTTATGTTTCTACAGAGTCAAAGGGATTTCATGAGAGCAATCAACTAGTCCCTTCTATTTGTTGACCTACCTCCTAAACACACACCCTTCAGTGTCCGTCCAGTGACAATTTCTGGTGCTTTCAGGGAAAGCTGTGAATTGAGTGGAGCCACCCCAACGATCAGGCAGACACCATTGCTCCGGCGGCAAGAATCCCAAGCAGCAATCTGATAACAATAATAATGACCATAAGCACCTTCCCACACAAGTAACAACTACCACCAGAGATAGAGGGATTGTGTTCCTAGATCTTGAACCTCTTCCTGGCCAAATGCTATCTCAACCTCAGCTTCAACACTGCTGGTGATGGGATCTCATTACAGAACCAGTAGAGTTCAGTGGGAAAGACTGTACTAGCTGTGTGACCTTAGGTAAGTTACTTAACTTCCCTATGCCTCAGTTTCTTTATTTGTAAAAGGAAGGATAATACTACCTACTTCATAGAATTGTTATGAAGATTAAGTGACTTACCATTCTTAAAATATTTAGAACACTATCTGATACATAGTAAGGACCATATATTTATTACTCACTACCTTTGCCAGACCTTCTCACTTGCCATGGTTCTCTGTCTAACTCATTTCTATTAAAACAAAACAAATATATACATATGGGTGTCTGAAGCTTTATTTATTTTTAATTCAGTTTTGTAGGGATGTACAGTGTACTTTTTCATATCTATTTATTTTACTTCCTTTTCTGGCTCATCACCCTGTTTTCCACCTTTTCTCCATTTTGCCTTATTTTCTCTTTATTGTTACCTATATTCTACCTTTACTTCCTTTATTTGTCAACCAAGTGTGTTAGGTACACATTGAAACATATTAAATGTCTATATTCTCTCCTCTAAACTGTAAGATCTTAGAGTGTGGTGCCTATTTTATTCACCCTTTTCCCCTAGGACTTCTGATATAGGACACATAATTATCTCATGAGTTAAATAATGTTTATACTTAAATATAAAAGTATATCTGAAGATCTAGGAATAAAGAAAAGGGACTACTGGTATTATGGCCTTTTGAATGTTTAAATTTTGTGTACTGTAATGACATATCTTTAAGTATATATTGCTTTTATTTTTAAAATAGATGTTTTGGAGTGAATTTACATTCTGTTTTTACATTTGGGGTCCACAGGTCCAAAATGTATGTTCAGGAGAGTTTATACTTATCTATGTGAGGATATTTGGCATGTATTTCTTACCCCCACCCCTACCCCCATTAAGCTTCTATGCACTGTGCCCTAAGCCCACATACCATCGTATCAGTGTTACCAATGGCTTCAAAAGCAAAGTCAGCACCAGCTCCTGTCATTTTCATGACCACCTCCTGGACAGGTTTCTTAAGGTTTCGAGGGTTGAGACAATCAGTGACCCCTAATGCTCTTGCCCGGGGAAACTTCTCCTCATTGATGTCAACCCCAATGATCCTAGAAGCACCAGATGCTTTACAGCCCATGACTATGGCTGAACCGACTCCACCAAGTCCAAAGACCACACAGGTGGAACCGCAAGTGACCTACAAATTCACAAGCCATGTTTGTATTAGAAATCAAACCTGGACACATATGTTATTAAGAAAGCAAAAAGCAAAAACAATCATTGAAATCAACTTTGGAACTGTATACAACTATTGAACATTTTTATGTTTTCCAGGCAAATCACTATGATGCATGCTAACACACAGATAACTTCCTCACCTTGGCTGAGTTTACAGCAGCCCCATAACCTGTAGGCACCTCGCAGCTTATGATACTAACTTTATCCATAGGAGCAGCTGCATCAATTTTTGCCACTGCAATCTCAAGTACAACAGTATATTCAGTGAATGTGCTTGCACGGAAAGAGTGATAAATCTTTTCTCCTTTGCAGGTAAATCTGCTAGTCCCGTCCAGCATTAATCCAGAAGAAGGTAAAACACTGTTCCGGGGTGACATAGATACAGGTACGGGCAGCGCACAGACACACAGAATTATAAAGACAGAAGTGAACACATTTAGTTACAGGTCAGTGGTTATACAATATTAGCAATTTAATAATAGAGTAAGGGGAAAATTACTAACTCTTGCTTCTCACAGAAGTTTCCCTTGGGATGCAAACAGGCATTGCATTCTCTACACTGCGGTATAATGAGTATGAGGACTTTATCTCCTATATAGAGAGAAATAATAATATGAGCATTAGTTTAAAATTTTATTGGATCAGAAATACAAAAGTATGTTTATAAAAATTTCATTGGATGGCTTGAAAACTTGCTGTGAACAGATTATGGTAGCCAGCATAACATTGCCCATTGCTGTTCTCTTTTTTAGGTTTTATTTCAATTCCAGTTAACATATGGCATAATATTAGTTTCAGGTGTACAGTGTAGTGATTCAGCACTTCCATACAACACCCAGCACTCATCACAAGTGCTCTGTTTTATCTCCTTCACCTATTTCCTCCATCCCCCTGTCCCCCTCCACTCTGGTAGTCGTCAGTTTGTCTCTATAGTTAAGAGTCTGTTTCTTGATGTGCTTCCCTGTTTTTTTCTTTTCTTTTGCTTCTTGGTTTTATTCTTAAATTCCACATATGAGTGAAATCATGTGGTATTTGTCTTTCTCTGACTGACTTATTTCGCTTAGCATAATACTCTCTAGCTCCATCCATGTTGTTACAAATGGCAAGATTTCATTCTTTTTTATGGCTGAGCAATATGTGTATACACACACACACACACACACACACACACACACACACACGCATCACATCTTTATCCACTCATCAGTTGAAGGATAGTTGGGCTGTTTCCATAATTTGGCTATTGTAGATAATGTTGCGATAAACATTGGACTGTATCTATCTATTTGAACTAGTATTTTTGTATTCCTTGGGTAAATACCTAGTAGCCCACAACTGTGGGATCATGGGGTAGTTCTATTCTTAACTTTCTGAGGAACCTCCATTCGGTTTTCCAGAGTGACTGTACTAGTTTGCATTCCCACCAAGGGTGCAAGAGGGTCCCCCTTTCTCTGCATCCTCACCAACATCTGTTGTCTCCTTTGTTGTCTATTGCTATTTTGAAGGAGAAACCATAAAACCTGGTTTTAAAAATTCCATTATTCTTTTAGGCAAATAATGGACATTTGAGGATACTTCTTACAGGGTGGGTAGTTGTGGGTCTGTTTTCCCCTGCTCTGGAAATAGAATAAGACTGAACCTTATGGATATTATCTAGTTTAACCCTTTTGTTTTCTGTTTGAAGGATTTAAGTCCCACAGTGTAGTCAGCTGCCTAATGTGCCCCGGCAAGATAAAAACAGAGCACTTTTCATTAGACTCCTTGCCCCAAGATGGCACTCCTGCCCATAGCAGGCATGTTTTCTTTTCTTTTCTTTTTTAAATTTTTTTAATTTTTAAAATATTTTTGAGAGAGACAGAACACAAGTGGGGAAGGAACAGAGAGAGACCAGGATAGAGGACCCCAAGCGGGCACCATACTGACAGCAGAGTTCCTGAAGCGGGGCCTGAACCCACGCACTGTGAGATCATGACCTGAGCCACCAGACGCTCAATCCACTGACCCACGCAGGCACCCCTTTCTTTAAGGTTCTAAGACTTGCTGATTCCAGAGAATAAAAGGAATTACGCTCCTGTGCACAGAGAAACTGCGTCTGGAGATTTACTACAGAGGGTAATTTTAAAGGTTGCAGTTCTGGAGAGGATATTGATTATGCTTGGATCCAGTTATTAGCGAGTCCTTCTGGGCCCTAGAGTGACAGTCTGGATAGGGTCTGGGAACAAAATTAATTAACACACTCATCACAGACTTACAAGGGCCTGGTCAGAAGTCTGCAACACTGTTCCTAATAGTCCTTACAACTTTTTATAACAAGAAACAGCTCTCTTTTGGTCTCTTGCAGAGCTTAGGTGGCATTAAAAATCTCTTGTAAGTTTAGATAAGGCACATCTTAATTTCATTGGTCCTTAAACATTTCAAAGGTACTGGATCTTCAATTCAGGAGAACTTTTGCTCTCTTGTCCTTTCTCCTCCAAAAGCTCATTGTCTTCCATAAAACTTTCACTGGGATTTTTTTTTTTTTTTAAGCTAAAGAGGATTTAGAGCATATATCTCTCCTGTTTGCATTATGTGCTTAGGGATAGAGCATGCGTTTTTACTTTTGTTGCCTTGCTGTGCCTAGTGTCAGATGCTTTGTAGGTACCCCATAATTGTTTGCTAAACGAATTCTGTGGTAAGAGCTTCACAAATGTCCTGAGCATGAACTTTCTTAAGTCTCTTTGTGTGCCTGGTTCCAAGCTGTGAGGCTCTGTAGTATCTTAATCTGTGTGATTGCTCTTATTCACTCTAATCACTCCAGACATGCTAAGAATAACTATGTCCAGATCTTTTTTGGTAGTCTGGGGAAGAACACATATTTGCTTTCTTTGATTCTTTGAAATATCATTATCATCCTGTCAATGAAAATTCAAGTTCGATATTCCAATTGATTAGAACGTTCATCTGTCAAACATTTTAATGCATTCTAACCCTGGGGCGGGCACTGTGGTAAACTTGTGGGTGATACAATATGTAAGAAGCAGTCTCAATAGTTTTCGATCTACTTAGAAGTACCCTGGTCCTATCTCAACCCTCATTTACTTATGGTTATATACTTGGCTCAGCTACTGCCCCTCTGGCTTGCTAGAGAAAACAGCAGGGAAACCATGTGACTCTTGCAATCACTGGATATATTTAATATAATGCTGTGTGATTAGTTAGAAGAGTCTAGAGGTAAACCAGTTTTTTTCTCCTGTAATCGTGTTAATGCATTTTAAGCTCCTCCTCGGTGCAGGGGAGCTCTTCAGAAGGCTGTTTGTGGGAAGGGTTTCATGGCCCCACTTCCTACCTGGTTTTACTGAGCTCACTCCTTCGCCAATACTCTCCACAATCCCAGCTCCTTCATGGCCTGGGATTAAAGGGAAGTTTGCTGAGAGTAATCCTTTTAGTGCATGATCATCAGTACCACAGATCCCTGTAGATATCACCTACATAGGAATTAAGTGACCAAGAATCAATTGGTTTGGAATTTTCCACTTTCTTTCTTTTTTTTTTTATCTGAGACTGATTATTAAGAAAAATTTTTTTACATGAACTATGTCATTTGATCCCTATAACAATGCTCAGGAATACAGGGCAGGTCTTATCATTCCCAATTTAGAGATGAGAAAAGGGAGATTCTCAGACTCAGAATGATTTGTCCAAAGTCACGTGTTTGGACCTGGAAATAAACTTAGGTTTTTTGAAATCTACTTTGTATATTAATGTCATCAGATAATTTTGAAACATGAGGGACAATCCTATACAATGATTTGCTACATTATCAATAACACCTTGATTGAGAAACAAAGAATTTTAGGTCCGTACTGTGGAATGTTTTTCCAGTGCTCTGGGAAACTCTGTTTTTAACATTTCAAATTTATACATTGAGAACGTTCTTTAAAGTAATATTGTAAAAATGAATTTAAGTTAAAATTAACCATTGTAAAATTTAATTGACATTGTGAAGTTTTAAAAGTTCTTAGTTAATGGTCTGAGTTTTCTTATCTGTCAGTAGACCCGACCCAATGACATTGGTCATGAAAATGAAACATTTCGGGTACTACAACCCTTAAGTTACTGCTGTGCCTGGAAACAACCAGAAAAGCTTATGCCCGAGCATATTGACTAATTCTGCAGTATGTGGAGTGAGAGTGGCAACATTTATAGCTGGAACACTGGGAACAACTATGGTATATGATCCTGGCAAATGGTGAAGAGGATGTTATCATGAGAAATATGCTGTGGTTTTTGGTTCCCACAGTGCTAAAACAGCTTCAAGACACTGCCAAAGGCCAGAAGTGTTGTTTTAGGTAGGCAGCAGGCTGGAATCTCCTTATTACTTTGGTTCTACATAGCAAATAAGAGTATGCAGTTATTTTTGGGATGTTTCTCATGGCATAAGCTGGAAGTGGAATTGACTGTTCTTATGAACAGACCCAGTCCTTAACCGTGATTTTGTTCAGGGTTCAGTGTGATGTTGCTGAGGTTCTTGCTGGTGCAACTTCTACCATGGTGGGCTATTGTGGATTATCGTTTAGGGTGTAGCCTTTGTAGCCAAGGAGACTATCAACTAATTAACTAGTTAACATTTCAGCAGATGGTGACCCAGTACACAATAAGCACTGATTAAATGCTGTCTGAATGGATGATAAATAGAAAAATAGAGCTTCTGAGTAGCAGTCAGTTACCAAACTTCTTTCTTTGTGTACATTCTTATCAATTTTCATTTTGTTCTTTACCATGTCTCAATTGTAAAATAAAATCTTGAGTGTAACACTAGACATGGATTGATACCTTAGTGTTTGTTCCCATATTCTCCTTTTTTGTCTTTCACTGCTCATCTGTCTTTTCATACTTCCCTCCATCACCTTTTCCTTCTGGCATCTTTCTTTCAATTCCCTTCATTCCTTTTCTGTTTCTCCTGTAGCCATCCTCCTACACCTTCTACTTTGATTAAAGAATGGACTAGAGGCATCTGGCTTCCAGTATTTGTCTTATTACTAAATCAAGTGTTCAATTTCCTGGTCTCAATGAGAAGATATGAATATTAATGTTTAATTAGGAGCAATAATACTGCTAATCTTGGGTATTTAATGATTTTGTAAAATTTGGAATGTATTGATTGACAGTTTGATTTGAGAGTGGCAAGAAGCTGTTGACAGGTCATTGATTCCCATCCCTGGTCTCAGCTCTGTTCGATAATTGTTAACTCTTTCAAGTCACTTTGAAGACTATCATCGAGTCCTAGCTACTCATTCCTAGAAATTGAAATTTACCATTCACTGAACTTTTTCAGACATTTTCTGAGGTTATTTTAATGTGTGGGCTTAAAACAATAGAGATGGAACATTAGTCTGTTAGTCACTGCATAGTCATTTGTTGATATCAACTTTGTATCATAAAAGTAGGGGGAAATGCTTTTCTTGTCCCCTTTCCCTCAAAAATGAAAAGAAGTTACTACTTAAAACACTTCATACATTACATTGGGAAGTATATAGGTCTATGATATTATATAATTTAAGTAAAAATTTCAATACTTAAAAAATAATTACGGTGGATGAGAGAATTACCAGTGTTTTACAAGTATTAAGAATATCTTACACATTCATTACCTCTATTCATTTATCTTAGTTTTAAAAATGCTTTTTACTAAGAAAAGTGGACAGACCCCCAAATGCAAATTTTATGTTTTATAATATATACATACATATAAAATTATATATAGATGATGTATGTGAAACGAAACAGGATTTCCTTATATTTACCTTCAAAGGTAAAAGTTAAGAGACTTAAATTTACCTTAATACGAACTTCCTGAGCCTTTGGTGGCTCAACTTGTACCTCCTCAATTGTAAGAGTAGAACCTGCTTTCCAGGCAATGGCTGCCCGGCATGTAATTGTCTGTTGACACAAGGACAATACAATGAAATCATTTCATGAAAAAATTTAACTTTGATTCTGATCATACAAATGACACTTATTTGTTATAATTAGTAACAATACAAAAATCATAAAGAAACAGAAGAAAGATCACTGCAATTTTAGATGCAACTTATTGAAGTTTTAGCATACTTTCTTCTAGTCTCCGAAAACAACCTCGATACAGTAGAGATCATGTCTACAATTTTGTATTCTGCTTTTTTGCTAGTTAACAGCTACCATGTACCGACCATTTGCCATTTACTTGTAAGTAAGCATTTTCTCATCACTTCAAATGCTTTGTCATCAGAATTTTAACTATTTTTAAAGTTTTTTTATTATTTTTTTTAGTAATCACTGCACCCAGTGGGAGACTGAAAGCCATGATCCCAAGATCAAAAGTCATGTATTCTTCTAACTGAGCCACTCAGGTGCCCCTGTAATCAGAATTTTTAAATGGCTACTTTTGGGGCACCTGGGTGGCTCGGTTGGTTAAGTGTCTGACTCGTGATTTCAACCCAGGTCTTGATCTCACAGTTCATAGGTTCAAGCCCTGCATGGGGTTCTGGCCTGACAGGGCAGAGCCTGCTTGGGATTCTCTCTCTGTCCCTTTCTCTGTACCTCCCCTGCTCATTTGTTCTCTCTCTCAGAATAAAAAAAATAAACATTAAAAATAAATATATAAATGACTGCTTTATATTTCATCATTTGAATGTTCCAGTTTGCTTAGTAACCACCTACACGTAATAATTTCCATTGTTTTGACTGTTCTAAGGTCTAATGTGATAAACAGCTTTGCTCATAACTTTGACTTGTCTCGTTTCCTTAAGTAAAAATTGCTTTGGAATAGACAGAGGCATTGTTAAGGCTAAATTGATTTCCCTATCTCCTAGCAGAAATGTTGAATAATTTGGCCCAATTCCTAGAAGTATAAATATCTATATCATCATTTATCCCACCCTCGTCAGCATTGACCTTAGTCTTTAAAACCAAAATATCTAATAGGCACAAAAAAGCTAGCTATTTCTTTTCACTAGTATTTTTTGAATGCTAATAAAATTGAGTATTTTCTGTGTTTGTATTAATCATATGTATTTTCCTGTTTTGTGGAGTGTTTGGTCATAGAGTTAATGTATGTATCTCCTAGTATCTTGGTGTTTTCTTATTAATTATTTGACCTCTTTAACATTAAAGAAATAAGTTACTGTCTGTCTTTTTGCTGTACATGATTGTCAAGGTTGATATCTGAACATTAACTTTTGTGAAGTTACATGCATGTGTGCACACACACACACATTTTTAAATTTTGGTTAGAAGTTTCTTTTCCTTTGTTATTTATTCCATTTTTACGCTTTGGAAATTCTGTATGCATAGAGACCAAATAAATATTTCTTCTCTTCTTTCTAGAGTTTTGTAGTTTGACTTTTAAATATTTAACTCTTAAATCCAACTTAAAATCATTATTTTTGTGTGTGATGTGCTGTTATAGATTCTAAATGAATTGTCCTAGCATGAACTCTTGATCGTTTCTTTCATTTCTGCTTAAATAGCCCCTTTACTATATATATAGAAGTTCTACATGTACAGGTTTCTCTTTGGAAGCTATTTCTCTTGTTCCATTTATCACCCTGGCAGTTCTCGCAGCAGCACCGCAATGATTGAATACTTTAACTTTTTGACATATCTTAACATCGGGTGGCACTAGTACCCTTTATAATTTTATGTATGCTCCATTTGCAAGTTTTCTGCACTAGTAATTGTAAGATATACTGAGCTGACTGAATCTCTTATGTCTCCAAGAAATTTAGATAGAGGAGATGATGTATGTTTTATAATACAAAGAAAAGGGACAGATGCCGCAAGAGAAGTTCAAATAAAATTATATAGAAAAACTCTACTTCTGGAGTGCCTGGGTGGCTCAGTTGGTTAAGCATCTCCCTCTCTCTATGACCTTCCCCTGCTCATGCTGTCTCTCTCACTCTCTCTCAGAAATAAATAAAACATGGGGCGCCTGAGTGGCTCAGTTGGTTAAGAGTCCGACTTCAGCTCAGGTCATGATCTCGCGGTTTGTGGGTTCGAGCCCCACATCTGGTTCTGTGCTGACAGCTCAGAGCCTGGAGCCTATTTCAGATTCTGTGTCTTGCTCTCTCTCTGCCCCTCCATTGTTCACACTCTGTCTCTCTCTCTGTCTCAAAAATCAATAAACATTAAAAAGAATCTTTGCTAATCTGATTGGAGAAAATTATTTCTTAATTTTATTTCAGTGTATACTTTTTAGATAACTAATGAAAATGCTATGGATCTATTTTAAAGATAGCACTTACTTTGCCCGAAGTGTCCGTCATGAATTTTCTTTCCTTGGCACCCTGCGCGTCTTGCCCAGAGAACTACACTTCTTTGACTTTGCTCCTGGGCAAACTAGACAGAGTAGTTAAAGTTTTTTCATACCGAAAGTTATTAAGCATAATTACATAATTACACATCAGCATAGGACAAACCACACAGGCGAAGTGGTTGGCAAATATGGGAAGGTGAAGGACAGAAAGGAGTGTGGGAGAATGATTAGGGAGGAAGGGCATCGAAGACAAGCATGCCAAATGGGGAGAGCTTGAAGGGTAGCAGTGCATTCAAAGACAATATAGGGATTATTTTAAAAAGTGAATCAAGTGATAGAAACTAAGAAAAAGATCAACTACTAATTAGTTAACAATAAGAATTTCTGGAGTGTCAATTACGTGAAAGGTACTGCTGGATCCAGACAATGAAAGTATAGCACAGGTCTCTGGGAGTCCAAAAAGATGGAAAGGCACAAATAATGATACCAAGTGCTATAAAAAGGCTGAGAACAAAGTAACAAAGATGGTAAGTGCCCAAGGTGATATGAGGTCATTGTGAAGGATTAGAGAGTTTTATTTTTTATTCTATTTTTAAAATATAATGTATTATCAAATTGGCCTCCACGCAACACTCAGTACTCATCCCAACAGGTGCTCCCCTCAGTTCCCATCACCAACTTTCCCCTCTCCCCCACCTCCCATCAACCTTCAGTTTGTTCTCCGTATTTAACAGTCTCTTATGGTTTGCCTCCCTCCCTCTCTGTTTGTAGCCATTTTTTCCTCTTCCCCTCCCCCATGGTCTTCCACCAAGTGTCTCAAGATCCACATATGAATGAAAACATATGGTATCTGTCTTTCTTTCCCTGACTTATTTCAATTAGCATAATACCCTCCAGTTCCATCCACCTTTGCAAATGGCAAGATTTCATTCTTTCTTGGGGCGCCTGGGTGGCTCAGTCGGTTAAGCGTCTGACTTCGGCTCAGGTCATGATCTCACGGTTAGTGGGTTTGACCCCCGCGTTGGACTCCGTGCTGACAGCTCAGAGCCTGGAGCCTGTTTCAGATTCTGTGTCTCCCTCTCTCTCTGACCCTCTCCTGCTCACACTGTATCTCTCTCTCTCAGAAGTAAATAAAAAACATTAAAAATTTGAAAAAAAGATTTCATTCTTTCTCATTGCCATGTAGTATTCCATCGTACAGATAAACCATATCTTCTCCATCCATTTGCCAGCTGATGGACATTTAGGCTCTTTCCATGATTTGGCTATTGTTCAGAGTGCTGCTATGAACATTGGGATACATGTGCCCCTATGCATCAGCACTCCTGTGTCCCTTGGGTAAATTCCTAGAAGTGCTATTGCTGGATTATAGGATAGTTCTATTTTTAATTTTTTGAGGAACCTCCACACTGTTTTCCAGAGGGGCTGCACCAGTTTACATTCCCACCAACAGTGTAGGAGGGTGCCCATTTCTCCATATCCTCACCATCATATATAGTCTCCTGATTTGTTCATTTTAGTCACTCTGACTGGTGTGAGGTGGTGTCTCACTGTGGCTTTGATTTGTATTTCCCTGATAGTGACGTTGAGCATTATTTCATGCGCCTGTTGGCCAACTTCTTTGAAAAAGTGTGTATTCATCTGCCCATTTCTTCACTGAATTGTTTGTTTTTAGGGTGTGGAGTTTGGTGAGTACTTTATAGATTTTGAATACTAGCCCTTTATCTGCTTTGCCATTTGCAAATATCTTTTCCCATTCCACCGGTTGCTTTCCAGTTTTATAGATTGTTTTCTTTGCTGTGCAGAAGCTTTTTATCTTGATGAGGTCCCAATAGTTCATTTTTGCTTTTAATTCCCTTGCCTTTGGATATGGGTTGATAAGAGGTTGAGGTAAAAGAGGTTGTTTCTTGCTTTCTCCTCTACAGTTTTGATGGTTTCTTGTCTCACATCCAGGCCTTTCATCCATTTTGAGTTTATTTTTCTGTAGGGTGGAAGAAAGTGGTCTAGTTTCATTCTTCTGCACGTTGCTGTCCAATTCTTCCAGCACCATATGTTAAAGAGGCTGTCTTTTTTCATTGGATACTCTTTCCTTCTTTGTCAAAGATTAGTTGGTACCTTTGTGGGTCTAATTCTGGGTTCTCTATTCTATTCCATTGGTCTATGTGTTTGTTTTTGTGCCAATACCATACTGTCTTGATGATTATAGCTTTGTAGTAGAGGCTAAAGTCTGGGATGGTGATGCCTCCTGCTTTGGTTTTCTTCTTCAATATTACTTTGGATATTTGGGGTCTTTTATTTTAATATTGTTTGTTCTAGCTTTGAGAAGAATGCTGGTGCAAATTTGATTGGGATTGCACTGAATGTGTAGATTGCTTTGGGTAGTATTGACATTTTAACAATATTTATTCTTCCAATCCATGAGTATGGAATGTTTTTCTATTTCTTTGTGTCTTGTTCAGTTTCCTTCATAAGCTTTCCATAGTTTTCAGCATGTTGATCTTTTACATCTTTGGTTAGTTTTATTCCTAGGTATTTTATGGTTCTTGGTGCAATTGTAAATGGGATCAGTTTCTTGTTTCTCTTTCTGTTGTTTCATTATTGGAGCATAAAAATGCAACCGATTTCTGTACATTGATTTTGTACCCTACGACTTTGGTGAATTCATATATCAGTTCTAGCAAACTTTTGGTGGAGTCTGTCAGGTTTTCCATGTAGAGTATCATGTCATCTGTGAACAGTGAAAGTTTGACTTCTTCTTTGACAATTTGTATGCCTTTTATTTCATTTTGGTGTCTGATGGCTGATGCTAGGACTTCCAGCACTATGTTAAACAACAGTGGTGAGAGTGGCCATCCCTGTCGTGTTCCAGATCTCAGGGGGAAAGCTCTCAGTTTTTCTCTGTTGAGGATGATATTAGCTGTGGGCTTCTCATAAATGGCTTTATGATGTTTAAGTATGTTCCTTCTATCCTGACTTTCTTAAGTGTTTTTATTAAGAGGATTTATTGAACCAGCCCTGCAGCCCAGGAATGAATCCCACTTTATCATGGTGAATAATTCTTTTTATATGCTGTTGAATTCTTTTAGCTAGTATCTTGTTGAGAATTTTTGCATTCATATTAATCAGGGATATTGTCCTGTAGTTTTCCTTTTTTGGGGGGGCTCTATCTGATTTGGGAATCAAAGTAATGCTGGCTTCATAGAATGAGTCCAGAAATTTTCCATCTTTTTTTTATTTTTTGGAAAAGCTTGAAAAGAGCAGGTATTAACTCTGATTGCAATGTCAGGTAGAATTCCCCAGGGAAGCCATCTTGTCCAGGACTCTTATTTGTTGGGAGATTTTTGATAACTGATTCAATATCTTCACTGGTTATAGGTCTGCTCAAATATTCTATTTCTTTCTGTTTGAGTTTTGGCAGTGTGTGGGTGTTTCAGAATTTGTCCATTTCTTCCAGCTTGTCCAGTTTGTTGGCATATAATTTTTCATAGTATTCCCTGATAATTGCTTGTATTTCTGAGGGATTGGTTGTAATAAATCCATTTTCATTCATGATTTTATCTGTTTGGGCCCTCTCTCTTTTCTTTTTGAGAAGTTTGGCTAGAGGTTTATCAGTTTTGTTTATTTTTTCAAAAAACCAACTCTTGTTTTCATTGATCTGTTCTACTGTTTTTTTTTAAAATCTACATTATTTATGCTCTTATCTTTATTATTTCTCTTCTTTTGCTGGGTTTGGAGTGTATTTGGTGTTCTGCTTCTAGTTCTTTTAGGTGTCCCGTTAGATTTTGTATTTGGGATTTTTCTTGTTTCTTCAGGTAGGCCTGGATTGCAATATACTTTCCTCCTAGGACTGCCTTTGCTGTATCCCAAAGGGTTTGTATTCTTGTGTTTTCATCTTCATTTGTTTCCATATATTTTTAAACTTCTTCTCTAATTGCCTGGTTGACCCATTCATTTTTTAGTAGGATGTTCTTTAACCTCCATGTTTTTGGAGGTTTTCCAGACTTTTTCCTGTGGTTGATTTCAAGGTTCATAGCATTGTGGTCTGAAAGCATTCATGGAGTGATCTCAATTCTTTTATATATATTGAGGGCAGTTTTGTGACCCAGCATGTGATCTAATTTGGAAAATGTTCAATATGAACTTGAGAAGAAAGTATACTCTGTTGCTTTAGGATGTAGAATTCTAAATATATCTGTCAAGTCCGTTTGGTCCAGTGTGTCATTCAAGTCCATTGTTTCTTTACTGATTTTCTGTCTAGATGATCTGTCCATTGATGTAAGTGGAGTATTAAAGTCCCCTGCAATTGCCACATTCTTACCAATATGATTGCTTATGTTTGTGATTAATGCTTTTATATATTTAGGTGCTCCCAAATTTGGTGAATACACATTTATAATTGTTAGTTCTTCCTGATGGATAGACCCTGTAATTATTATATAATGCTCTTCATCTCTTGTTAGAGCCTTTAATTTAAAGTCTAGTTTGTCTGCTATAAGTATGACTACTCCAGCTTTCTTTTGGCTTCCAGTAGCCTGATAGATCTCCCTCTCCTCACTTTCTATCTGAAGGTGTCCTCAGGTCAAAAATGGGTCTCTTGTTAGACAGCAAATAGATGGGTCTTGTTTTTTTTATCCATTCTGATACTCCATGTATTTTGACTGGCTCATTAATCCATTTACATTCACTGTTATTATTGAAAGATAGGGGTTTAGAGTCATTGTGTTATCTGTAGGTTTCTTGGTTGTAGTGATGTCTCTGATACTTTGTGGTCCTTGCAACATTTCACTCACGGAATCCCCTTAGGATCTCTTGTAGGGCTAGTTTAGTGGTGATGAATTCCTTCAATATTTGTTTGTTTGGGAAAACCTTTATCTTTCCTTCTATTCTGAATTACAAGCTTTCTGGATAAAGGATTCTTGGCTGCATAATTTTCCTTTTCATCACATTGAAGATTTCCTGCCATTCTTTTCTGGCCTGCTAAGTTTCAATAGATAGGTCTGCTACTACCCTTTTGTGTCTACCTTTGTATATTAAGGCCCATTTATCCCTAGTTGCTTTCAGAATTTTCTCTTTATCCTTGTATTTTGCCAGTTTCACTATGATATGTTGTGTAGAAGATTGAGTCAAGTTACATCTGAAGGGAGTTCTCTGTGCCAGAGTTTTAATGTCTGTTTCCTTCCCTAGATTGGGGAAATTCTCAGCTATTATTTGTTCAAGTACACCTTCTGCCCCTTTCTCTATCTTCTTTTTCTTATGGAATTCCTGTGATATAGATATTGTTCTGTTTGACTGAATCACTCGGTTCTCTAATTCTCCTCTCATGATCCTGGATTTTCTTTTTAGCTCTCTTTTTCTCAGCTTACCCTTTTTCCATAATTTTTTCTTCTAATTTGCCTATTCACCCCTCTGTCTCTTCAGTCCATGCTGTGGCCATTTCCATTTTATTTCCATTTATGCCATTTTTTATTTCATCATGACTGTTTTTTAGCTCCTTGATCTCTTAGCAGTAGATTCTCTGCTGTCTTCTCTGCTTTTTTTCAAGCCCAGCAATTAATCTTATGACTATTATTCCAAATTCTTGTTCAGTTATATTGCTTATATCTGTTTTGATCAATTCTTTAGCTGTCACTTCTTCCTGGAGTTTCTTTTGAGAATTCTCCCATTTCATCATTTTTGCTAGGTTTCTGTCCCTTATGAGATTTAAAAGTTTGTTATGTGTTCTGCATCTGCTATATTAAAGGGGGGGGGTTCATATAATGTCCAGGGCCTGGCCCTTCAGGACCTGTTTTTTGGAGAGTGTTACTTACTCTCTATTGTGACTTTGGTTATTTTATTTCCCTACTCATAGTGATGTTTTGGACCTTCCATCAGGTGTGCTTTGATTTGTTCCTTGAAGTAGCCCTGGAAAGGAAAACAGACAAAGAAACAGAAAGCAAAAGCATGATAACACACAGATAACACGAAAAAGGAACAAACAAAAAACCAATCCAAAAGCAAAAAACCAGAAACACCAGCTACAAGTAAAGAGTAGGTTGGAGGCGGTACTGATGGAAGAGCACATACAAAGAGAGAAATGAGAGGGGTGGGTGAAAAGAGAAAAATTAAACATTGACCAGGCAAAGAGACTAAGTGGCTTAATCCAGAGAGAGAGAGAAAGGAAAGAAAAGAAAGAGGTGAGGAGAAAGAAATGAAGATAAAGTTATCTAGACAGAGAAACTATATGGCTTCATTATTCCAGAGAGAAGAAAAGGAAAAGAAAGAAGGAGGTATAGAACATGTATCAAGAGAATGAATTAAATGTCTGCTTAAACAAACCAACAACCAGGGTAACCAGCATAGAGGAGGGAGGAGATAAGGAGAAAAGGAAGGAAGAATATAACTAAATAACAGGAATTGTCTTAGAATTAATCCAGGTAATGCAGCAGCACTGGTCTGGAAGAGGGAGCCATCTGGTTCCTCAGGGTTTATCCCACTCCAGTAGGTATGCAGTTAACCAGAATAGAGAGGCTTGGTTTGGTATAGGCAGGTCCCACCTCAACTGTGGGTCCCCGAAGACCAATTCCGGAAAAATGGCGACCCCTCCCCCCCCCCAGTCTGTCCTCCAGGAAACTGGTGTCCTAAATCGCTCTATTCAGGCTGTCCTCACTGTGCTTGGGCACAGACAGGGCAGTCTGTCTCGCTCCACTGAATCCTGTTCCCTGGCACTTGGCTGGGATTCAGACTCTTGCTCTGGGCATGTGTCCCGGTATTGGGGAAGCACCTCTCGATGCCACTGGATATGTGAACTCAGCTGGTTTTGTCCTGTTCCACAGCACTTCCAGGAGAGGACTGCTTTCTCCTACTGCTGACTGCACCCCTGAGCTAGCCACCAAGCCCTGGGCTGGCTCCCTTCCTCCCCAGATGCGTGAACAGGGCAGCCAGCCCCAGTCTGGAGAAACCATTGCAGTTAGAGATGAGGTACCTCTCCAACCAGTAGGAGGTTTTCTCTTGTCCAGATACAGTCCTACACTTCCCCAGCCTCTCTTTCTCTTCCCTATGTCTCTCTGCAGAAGGGGATCTCTCCCCTTTGTGCCTACACAGCCCATTTTATCTTTCTCACTTTGCAATCACCCACATATGGCCTGTCAGGTTGTCCTGGTGTCTCCCTGGTAGCAACTCAGCCGCTTTTCCTCCCAGATGCTTGGGTTCAAAGTCCCTTGGTTACAACCCCTCTTTGTTTGAGAGACACGGGTAGTTCCAATCCCCCTACTTCTCCGCCATGTTGGCTCTGCCTCCTAAAGAGTTTTATTAGGTGAGACTTAGCTGCATCTGGAAGAATTTATATAAAATAAGATAATTTTGGGGGCGCCTGGGTGGCTTAGTCGGTTAAGCGTCCGACTTTCGCTTAGGTCATGATCTCACGGTTCGTGGGTTCGAGCCCCCCGTCGGGCTCTGTGCTGACTGCCAGCTCAGAGCCTGGAGTCTGTTTCAGTCTGTGACTCCCTCTCTCTCTCTTACCCTCCCCTCTTCACGCTGTCTCTCTCTCTCTCTCCTAGAAATAAATAAAAAAAATTTTAAAAAAAGATAATTTATATAAAATAATTTACATAATATGCAAATATACGAAACAATTTCTAAAGTAAAATAATGGGTAGCACATTCAAAATGGGGGTTAAAGATTCATGAAAGTATTCATCACATTTACCTTTTAATATTTTCTTACCACATTGTTTCTCCATATCAGGATGGATAAAAATCCCCTGTGGGATTTTGTTAAAAGTTTGTAGTTCTGAACCCTGCCCTCGATATTCTAGCTTCTGCTGGATGAGGATACCAAGGCAGAAAACACCATGGTCCCATTTATTAATTTGCAGAGTAAGAGTGTGAGTTCTTTGGTTGGCTAGTTAGGCTGCCCTTGATTCACATCTCTTAGACCTTATTTGTCTAGAGCTTCCTCAGAGGAGAACAATGAAGCAGTTTCTCTGCTGAGAGCATATTACCTTCACAGTTCATGGTTACTGTAAGGTGAGGGTAATTTGGGATGGAATGGATGTAGGAAAAATCTGGGACAAGCTTCAATAATGACTAGATCTCTAGGTTTGGAGTTTTTCTTGCAAGAGAACTGTCTTAACCTCCTAGTTAGTTATTTATAGGTTTCATTTTAAGGATTTTGTATTTCTAATGATTCCAAAATCCTCAGGGTCCTGTCCATTCCCCCTAGGATATTTTCAAGCTCTTGCTGTAAGACTTGGACCATAATCTGAGCTAGAGTAAAGAGACCTGGCTTCTTTGCTCTAAAACCTGACCAAGAGAATGCTCTTTGGAGGCATTCCAGGTGACTATGCTTTATCTAGTCAAGCAAGATGGTACAAGAGTGGAGGTGCTTGGGTGGAGTTGAAGGGACTTAGGATTGTTCATTTTTCTCTCTCCTTAAATGACCTTGCTCTACAATATCTTAGTCACCAAGCTTTCTGCAACCATGCACTAATCTTGGAACCTACACATTTTTCCTGTTCAGCAATGCGTGGATATTATGATGCTCAATATTGTTTGAGAAGATTGACTTGAAATGAAGGATGTGCCTTTGTGAATGATTTTGTTCAGAAGGGCTAGTTTTGGCTTGTCTCTGTGATAGCATCTTGCTAAAGGCTAAAAGATTAGAATTTTTTTTTTCCAAGTTGCCTACATTTAGAGGTTTAGTGGGCATGTGGTCTGAATCCTGAGATGACAGGAGATAATTGACCATTTAATTGCTTTACTACAAAAAAATCTATCTTAAGATTAAGGATGGTGAAAATTTTATTGCTTCTCAATTCCCTCCACTCAGTGAGTTCCACAGTTCAGGGATATTAATGAATCATTTCCCTTCTGAGACTCAATTTTTGTGTTAGGACTCTTTTCTTCCAAATTACTGGAACCCAACATGAATAAGCTTAAGGAAAAGGGGGAAATGTTGACTTAACAGAAATCATGAAAGGAATGAATAACAAAATAAGATCAAGGGCAGGAAAGTAGCTGGGAGAAGGAACTCTGAATTAATTTAACTGCAGTAGGATTTTCCCTCTCTCTTATGTGAGGCAATGCAGCAAAGTGCCTAAAAGCATGGGTACTAGAACTAATAGACCTGCATTCTATCTTAGTTCCATCCCTTACATAGTGTGACATAAAGAAAGAAATCCAACCTCTTTGTACTTTAGTTTCCTCATTAATAGGGTGAGGGTGATTATACTAATCCCTACCTCATAGGTTTGGTAATAAGCATTAAGATAGTTAACAAATGACAAATTGTTAGAACTGTGCCAAGCACATAGCATGCCCTATATATAAGTATTATCTATTTATTGTTGTTGTTGTTATTATTATTATTATTATTATTATTATTACATCTCACACATTGGTTGCCTTTTGTTACCACTATCTTGTTTTTGCCCTATAGTGGGAAATATGGCCACAAAAAAAATCCACTTAATTCTTAAATCTAACAACTGAGATAAGAGAGTTCAGATCTGTCTGTCATCTGAAGTCCAAAAATGTAAAGAAGTCTCTCCATGATCAGTTTGGGTCAGGTGTTCACTCCTGGATCAATGAAACTAGCCCAGGTTGTGGGGGTGTAGAAGAATTTGGCAGCTATTATCATAGCCATGTTGATGCCCCTGAGCAGCTGAAGGTGGCTGGGGAAAATCACAGGGTAGATTGGCTCTATTGTAAATTCTGGATCAACAAGATGAAATGAAGTCTCAGTGGTGCTTGGCAATACATCATTTTCCTATACAACTTTCTGTCCAATTTCTTGAAATTGAAATAAGTGTCAGTTTTTCAACAGTATGTCAAGTATGTGATCATTATTCCTCCATATCTTCCTCCACTCCCCTTTCCCACAGGAAATGAATTCATAGTACACTGAAAATTCACCCAATTGCTCCAGGCAAAACCCTTCCCTTTCTATATCCAGTTCATAACAAGTTCTGCCAGTTCTACCTTTGATATATTTCCCAAATTTGTTAGTGTTAACGTCTTGTTCTCTACTCTAGAATACAATTTCTATAAGAATAGGGACCTTGAATCTCAATATTTTTCTCTACTCCATATGAATGGAATGCTGCCTGGTATACAGTAGGAACTCAGTATTAGTTAAATAAACTAAAGTGAAGTTATCAGAAAAGAACTCCCTTGGATGCCTATTATGTAATGTATGTATTCTGCAGTCATGTAACTGCATCTGTATTCTTCCCATTCTTCCCTGTCATCTGTCTCTGCTTAGGAAACTCATTGTTACTAATTTCTTCTCTCACTTGTCAGCTTTTTTTTTTAAGATTTATTTTAAGTAATCTCTACACCTAATATGGGGCTCTATCTCACAACACTGAGACCAAGAGTTGCATGCTCCACTGACTGAGCCAGCCAGGTGCCTCAACTTGTCATCTTTTTAATGTATTCTTCCTTCTCCCATTAAGAAGAAAAGCAGAAAAAATGTTCCATTTTCCTATATCTCTTTCTGACTACCTCTAGGAGTCAAGACAATATTTATGTGTCTCTCTGAATTGAAGGTTAAGACTTATAAGCCAGATATTATTAATTTGGGCTCTGCTTATTGGCATTGGGAAATTTTAATTATCCTGGATATAATTGGGACTTTGTAGTTAGACTAATTTGTGGGTGGATTTTATATTTGAATAATTTTAATTTGACTTTATAATTTGAGTAAAAGGATGGCAACATATGATTTGACTTTGTAATTTGAGTAATTTGGATTTCATAACTTCAGGATGTTTCTCACAGAAATTCAGGTGGTGTCTGGCAGTGACCACAAAGACAGCAATAAACCAGAGTCCTATTCTTTAAGAAAAAAAAACACAGTTTAAGAAAAGACGCTTTATGCTCAATATCTGTTTTTTCTCACCTCCCTCTTATCTCTTCACAAACACCATCCTGTTTTATACCCCTCCAGCACTCCATTGAAGCATCCATATCGAGTTTTATTCATGACTTCCATTGCACTAAAGCCAATGGCCATTTTTCAGCAGTCATCCTGATAGTTCAATGCTACTGGTCATGCCCTCCTTGAAACTCTTCTTTCCTTCAGTTTCTATGTTCAGCCCTCTTCTGTTTTTCTCCATAATATCTGGCTGCTCCTTTCCTGACTTTTTTTTTTATAAGCTTCATCATCCTCTTCGTGGCCATTAAATAATCCCACACAGGTTTCTGACTTTCGCAGAGCAGACTGATTTCTTTCTCTCAACAACACACTGTATCTGTGAAATTCATCCTCTTATGAGAAAATATAGTTTTTTGGGGTCCAATTTGTTTTTTATTTCAGTGTATTCCATTCTAGAGATACACTACAACTTGTTTATTTATTCTACTCTTTTTGGGTATTTGTATTGTTTCCAGTTTTTGTTATATAATTAAAGTTGCTAGGAACATCCTTGTGCATGTCTTGTAGTCGACACTGCACTCCTTACTTTGGGTAGGTTTTTAGGAGTGGACTCTCTGGGTCATAAGAGATCTATATAGTATAATAGACATATGTCTATTAAAGCTAACCACAAGATTAGTCAGAAATTCATCTGAAAATGCAAAGTACCTAGAGTAGTCAATGCAATCTTGAATAAGAATAAAACTGGGGCGTCTGGGTGGCTTAGTCGGTTAAGTGTCCGACTTTTGCTTGGGTCATGATCTCATGGTTTGTGGGTTCGAGCCCCGCGTCGGGCTCTTTGCTGACTGCCAGCTCAGAGCCTGGAGCCTGTTTCAGAGTCTGTGATTAACTCTCTCTCTGACCTTCCCCTGCTCACGCTGTCTCTCTCTCTCTCTCCTAGAAATAAAAAAAAAAAAAAAATTAAAAAAATTAAAAAAAAAAAGAATAAGAATAAAACTGGAGGACTTAACTGCTAGATATCAGAATTTGATTACAAAGACTCTTGAATGCTGAGGACAAACTGAGGGCTGAGGAGGGTGGGGGAAAAGGGAAGGGGAGTGATGGGCATGGAGGAAAGCACTTGTTGGGATGAGCACTGGGTGTTCTATATAAACCAACTTGACAATAAACTATAAAAAAAAATAAAGTTGGAATAATTAAGTCACCACGGTACTAGAGCAAGTATAGATAAATAAGCCGATGGAACAGAATAAAAATCCAGAAATACATCCACACACATATAGTCATCTCATTTACAATAAGAGCATCACTACAATTCACTGGGAGAAGGGTGGACATTTTAATAAATGATATTGTAGCAATATGATATTTATCTGAAAGAGAAATGAGCAGTTGTATTTTATCTGTTGTCCATCAGTAGGAGGTTCATTCTCCCTCATAGTAGTAATCGGAAGTTTCACCACAATAGGATCTGCATGGAGGTCCTGATAAATATTTTGCTTCCAAACAAGTTGGAGCAGTTTATATTCCTAGAAGCAATAAACAAAAGTACAAATCTTATGTAATGTTACTAGTATTGAATATTATATTTTTATATATTTTTCATTTCATAGGATTTAATGTACTTACATATGCATAGTAAACTTTACAGCGATAGTTTAACAAGGTTTAAAATTTTCTTTTGCTGTTCAGTGTTGCCATTGAGAGCAATCAGTCATCCTTCTTGCTCACAGGGTAGTAATGATGATGATGATGATGGTGATAATGATAGCCATGATAACTAATAGTTTTAAGTAATTTACATATAATAGCCTTTGAGAGATCATATGGTATAGTAAAAAAGTAAGTCTTTGACGTCAGTAGACCTGGGTTTCAGTCTGGCTGCTCTATTTATTGGCTTCATTAACTTGGCCAATTTACCGTATATCCAGGTCTAGATTTTTCTCTCCTCTAAAATGCTAAAGTACTTATCTACCTCTCAGTGTTATAGGGATCACATGAAGTGATGTATGTAAGGTACTGTACATAATAATGTTTCTTCTGCTATTAATAACTGTAATTTTAAGTGGTTATTCTAAATGATGATCTCTACTAAAAACTTTGAACATATTTCACTTAATCCTTAATTAAACAAATATGAAATATTCTCACCGTATCTCAGGATTAGTCTTTCACTATTGTAAGCTATAGGTGGTTGCCAGAGTTCTAGTACTTATTGAACTAATCTGGTATTTTGTGTTGATTTGGATCACATGGAAATGATTATTTTGATTAACACTCTGAGCAGAAATCATTGGTTTTTGGAAAAGAATATGCCTAGATTTACTATGATGTGTATATTTTTGTTTAAACTTTCTTCTTAAATATCATATGCAAAAACAGTAAAAAAGAAAGTCAAGGAAAAGGAATGCAAACATTTCTACAAAAACTCCCATTGCTGGGAGCAAGCTTTAGGCAAGCACTGTGAAATGAAAACTGAATTTCAAAAGTTTTAAAGTAATATAGTAATGATGTCATTCTCTCCAAATTGATCTACATGTTTAACAAAATTCTTATTAAAGTTCCAGCAATTTTTGTAGATATATACAATATTATTCTAAAATTCCTATGTAAAGGCGGTGAAAATAGAATAAACAATTTTTAAAAAGAAGAATTAAAGTGGGAAGAATACTGTACCTGATTTTAGTACTTACTCTCTAGATACAGAACAGTGTGGTATTAGTGGAGGAATAGATACATAGATATCAATAGAACAGAAAAGAAAATCTAAAAGTAGACCGGTACAAATAGATTCAACTTGACAAGTGTAAAAGCAATTCAATGGAAGAAGAATAATATTTTCAACAAATGGTCCTGGATGAATTAGACATTACTAAGAAAAAAGAGCAAACCTCAATCTAAGCCTTCTACTGTATAGAAAATGAATTCAAAGTGGACCATGGATATAAATGAAAAACATAAACTATAAAACTTTCAGAAGAAACCATGGGAGAATGCCTTCAGGACCTTGAGTTTGATAAAAAGTTCTTAGACATGACATCAAAATTATAATTCATAAAAAATAATATAAATTAGACTTTATAAAAATTAAAACCTTTTTCTTTGTAGTAGATCTTAGAGAATGAAAAGATGAACTATAGATTTGGAGAAAATAGTTGTAAGCTATATAATTGAAGCAAAGAAACAGATATATAATCGACTATGGCCTTAGATCTAGAATATATTAAAAATTGCTCAAAACTCAATAGTAAAAAAATCAATTATTAAATGAGCAAAGTGCATAAACAGATATTTCACTAACGAAGGGCTCAGCATCATTAGCCATACCCATATTAGCTAAAACCATACACACACACACACACACACACACACACACACACACACACACACACCTATTAGAACTATACACCTATTAGAATAGCTAAAACTAAAATAATGGTAATACTATGCTGACAATGATATTGGATCACCCATGCATCACTGGTGGGAATCTGAAATGGTATAGCTATGCTGGAAAATAGTTTGGCAGTTTCTAACAAAACTGAATATGTACTTGCTATATGTACTGGGTCAGATAGCATCCTCCCAAACTTCTTGTCTGTCCAGAATCTCAGAATGTGACCTTATTTGGAAACAGGGTTGCTAGAGGCTAAATGTTTGAGTCTCCTCAAAATTCATATGTTGAGACCTAATCTCTGATATGATCATATTTGAAGGTAGGGCCTTTTGTGGGGAGTGGGGGTGGTGATCAGGTCATGACAATGGAGCCCTCATGAATGGGATTGGTGCCTTTTAAAAGAAACTCCAGAGAATTCCCTTATTCTTTCTACTGTAAGAACACATTGAGAAGATGGCCACCTATGAATTAGGAAGCAGGCCTTCACTGGATACTAAATCTGCCAGCACCCTGATCTTGGACTTCCCAGCCTCCAGAGCTGTGAGAGATAAACGTTGTTTAAACTACCTAGTTGATGGTATATTTTTTATAGCACCCTGGATGGACTAAGACATGGGTCTTGGCAGATGTGTAATTAAGATGAGGTCATACTGGATTAGAATGAGCCCTGAATTCAGTATGAAGTTGTGTCCTCGTAAGAAGAGAAAATACAGAAAGATATGCACATAGGCAAAGGCCATGAGAAAATGAAAACAGACATTGATTGCAGTTATCTCACTACAAGCATTGCCAAGGACTCCTGGCAACCATCGGAATCTAGGAGAGAGGCATGGAACAGATTCTCCCACAGAGCCTGCAGAAGTCACCAACTCTGCTGACCCATTGATTTTGGACTGCTAGCCTCTAGAGTTGTGAAAGAATGAATTTTTGTTGCTTAAAGTTATCCAGTTTATGGTAATTTGTTGCAGTAGTCCAAGGAAACTTATACAGATTTTTGTATGAAGAAGTGGGGTGCTCCTTTAACAAATACCTAAAAATTAGGAAGGGGCTTTGGATTTGGTAATGAGTAGTGGCTGGAAGAATTATGTGACATAAGATAGAAACAGCCTAGGTTGCTTTGAAGAGACTGTTGGCAGAAATATAGATATTAAAAGCTGATTCTGATCAAGGCTCAGAAGGAAATGAGAAATCGTCCTTGGACACTGCACGAAAGGCAGTCCTTGTTACAAAGTGACAGAAACCTCATCTGAGTCGTATTCTAGTGTTGTGTTAGAAGTATAACTCATAAGTGATGAACTTGGATATTTAGCTGAGATTTCCAAGCCAAGTCTGGAAGGCATATCCTGGTTTCTCCTTGATGCCGAGAGTAAATATGAGAAGAAAAAGAAGTTGAGGAGGGAACTGGTAAGAAAAGAACGCTTGATAATCTGGATAATGCAGCTCTGAAACAGAGCCAAGGATGTGGCTGGACAGACCACCACTGAAGAGATCAGGTATGTTATCCATGGATCTAATTAAATGTCTTTATCAGAAGCTGGGAATAAAAATTAGGTTACTGATAAGAATCTGTGGAAGACCCTCTTATGAAATGGTATGGATCCCCTGACATCCACAGAAGACCAACAAAGTTTTTGAAAACATTATATCAGCAGAAATACTACCAGCATGGACTACAGGGGCCAGAGACAGGACGAAGGAATGCTACCTGACTTCTGGGATTCTACAGGAAAAAGGCTGGGACAGAACCATTCAGCTACAAACATGTGCTACCCTTTAAGACAAAGTAAAAATGACTCCAAGGACAGGGCCAGAGTGACAGGCTCAGACCTCCATGGACCTGGAGGGGTTCTGGCCATAGAAAATTATTCTCAGGCTTTGAAACCTAAAGGAATTTGCCTTGCGGGGTTGATAATTTTCTTTAGACCAGAGACTCATTTATTTTTTCCATTTTCTTCCTTTTGGAATCATATTGTCTATCCTATGCCTATCTCCCCGCTATACTTGGGAAGCAGATAACTCATTTTCTAGGTTCCTAGTACCACAAATGGGCAGGAGCTTTGCTCCAGGATGGATTATACCTTGAGTCTTTTCCATGGCTGATTTAAATGATAAGATTTGCAACTTTCTGAGTTAATGCTGGAATAGGTGAAGACTTTGGTGGGGATATTGGGATGAAGTAACTGCATTTTACGCATGGGATGGAAAATTGATAAGAATTTCAAGAGGCCAGAGGAAGGACTATACCAGGTTGAATAGTGTCCCTCCCAAATTCATGTCCACCTAGAGTTTCAGAGTGTGGCCTTAGTTGATGATATAATCAGTTACATTAAGTTAAAATGAGGTCACCCTGGATTAGCTTGGGCCCTAAATCCAATATAACTAGTGCTCTTATAAGAAGAGGAGAGTGCACACAAAGACACGCACACGAGGAAGAAGGTCATGCGATGAGGCATATTGTAAAGGCAGCATTTTGTACAATGCCCAGAAAACAGTAAGTGCTTCATAGATGGGAACTGAATAATTAGTAATTTATAGAAATATTTATTTATTTGTTTATTCATTAATTTATTTAATGTTTACTTATTATTGAGAGAATGCAAGCAGGGTAAGGGGCAGAGCAGGGGAGACAGAAGATCTGAAGTGGGCTCTGCAGACAGGCTGGTTGCAGCAAACCCAGTGTGGGGCTTGAACTCACTAACTGTGAGATCAAGTTGGACACTCAACCAACTGAGCCACCCAGGTGCCCCTAGAAATATTTTTTTAAAGTGGAAAGCAAAAATGTGTTTTAAAAAGAGAGAAACAAAATTGAACCAAATAAGATACTCAGGTAAAGCTGAATTTCAACTTATTATTATAATTTTTTCCAAGATACTAATTTCTAGCTAATGCCTATTAACTTCTAATTAATAGGAAAATTAATTCCTATTAATTCCTAATTAATTTCTGTTAATTTCCTAATGCAGTCCGATCATTGGTTATCTAACCACAACTCTGAGTCAGGGCATGAAGTTCCGTATCACCAATATTTGGTTGATAGAAAGATGTTTGTGTTTTTGTTATTCCCATTGCCTTCTTACTCTGTTGTTTGCTTCAGCCACAAATTGTGTTCATTATTCCATGTGTTTTCCTGTGTTCCACTCTAGTTAACATCCTCAAAAATATTAAAAATAGAACTACCCTACAATCCAATAATCACACTACTGCGTATTTACTTAAAAAATACAAAAAACACTAATTCAGAGGGGCACATACACCCCATGTGTAAGGCAGCATCATTGACAATAGCCAAATTATGGAAGCCAAATTTGGAAGCAAGTCAAATTATGGAAGTAAAGGAAGTCTTTACACATCTGCTTCACCTTTGTTTAACTCTCTCTCTACATAACCATGGAGGGAAGTTTTTTTTTTAATATAGTTCAATTGGAACTTAGCATGTACACCCTCTTTTGTTTTCTTCTTTATGTGTAGGGGCTGCTTTCTAGGTTGGAGTTCAGTTAAGAGATGTAGAAGTTAAAACTACAGAGTAAAACTTTTCTTTTTCTTCTTCATCCGATTTTCCTTCCTTCTCTTCATCTTTTACATAGGAGAACTGGGTTTAAATCTCTACCGAGGACAGTTTAATGACAGTGATTTTTAGGGATTAAATTTGCTTAGATATTTTTGGTCTTAAACTTCAGTGTTGAGTTAAATTGATATTCAGTCATATCAATCTCTATTTCATTGTTATAAAACTTCTGCCATTCAAAACATTTCTGTAGAGAGATTGACATATACTCCAGCACTCTCCTCCTCATAGCAGGGAAGTCAGAGGCCAGTCACAGCAAAGGTGCTCACTATCTCTGGCATTTCTGCCCTGTGCAATACCAGTCAGCACTGACTGTGCACCTCCCTGTTCCAGGCACTCAGCTGGGCCCGGTGGGATAGCAGTGATGGATAAGAGGTGACCTCTACCTGTAGTAACAGGGAGTTTGGAGCAGTGGTCATGTATGGCATGGCCCTGGCTTCAGGCAGACCCTATCCCAACTAGTTGTTTAACTTAAACTTAATTGTTTAACTGTCTTTGACCTTACTTTCCTTGAAAATGAGGATGAATGATAGTACCTCCTCAAAGGGTGGTTTGATGAACAAATGAGATAATTCTTTTAAAGCATTTAGGAAACATCCTGGCAGATGTTAGAAATTGCCAGTACAATTTTATGATACTCAACAAATATTAGCTACAATTATTTTCCATAAAAGCAAGATCACAATCTATGGGAGAAAAAATACACAGACAACCAAGTCTTGTGTTGGCTTATCTGGGAAGTGCCGTGTAATGGGTTAGTGCTGTGGGAGCAGGTGAGGAGATGCTATTCTTAATGAAGGACTCAGAGGACACTTTGTAGAGGAGCAGGCATTTGAGGTAGACTTTAAATAACCTTGGAGAATACAGAGAAATCCTCACTAGGCCATTTCTATTGTCCTTTATTCAGTATAACTAGTATGTGTATGGTTTCCAGAGAATAGAAGTTTGATATTTATTTATTTATTTATTTATTTACTTATTTATTTATTTTTAGGAGAGAGAGAGAGAGAGAGAGAGAGAGAGAGAGAATATTACAAGCAGGCTCTAGGCACAGTGCAGAGCCTGATACAGGGCTTGATCTCACTACCATGATATCATGACCGGAGCCAGAACCAAGAATCAGATACCTAACCAGTTGAGCCATTCAGGCACCCCATTTATTTTACTTTATTATTTTATTTTATTTTCTTAAATTTTTAATGTTTTTATTATTGAGAGACAGAGTATGAGCATGGGAGGGGCAGAGAGAGGGGGAGACACAGAATCTGAAGTAGGCTCCAGGCTGTGAGCTGTCAGCACAGAGCCTGCTGCGGGGTTCGAACTACAAACTGCAGGATCATGACCTGAGCTGAAGTCATATGCTTAACCAACTGAGCCACCCATGTGCCACCTCCCTTTTTTTGTTTTAAATCCACATTTGGTGACCTTATAAACTCCATCATACAGCCAGCTATTTAATTAATTATAGTTTGTCTGGGTGGATACCTTAACATAAAAGACATCTTTTTCTAGAATTGCCAAGGGAACAATTTGATGACTGGTTCATGGCTGTGTCAGCAAGCTGCAATTATGGAGTCACTGATAAAGCACTGGAGGCTAAGAAATATTCACCTACCAGAGGCAAGGAAGGTCCTATGATTTTAAGTTGCATCTAGTTTGGAAAGATCTGAAGGAAAGATGAAAGTCCAAATCTTGTGGCTGGCATTCAATGCCCTTTATAATCTGACTCGAACCTTCTCATCTACCTTACTGCTCCATTTTCTCCAGTATAGGACTATGCTTTTTAAAAGCTTGTGTCTACATTGTCTTCTGAACAGAAATCCATTCCTCATTCAGCCCTTGCTCATCACGTTCCTTCTATTCCTGTATCCTTCACTCATGCAAATACTACCCAAATGCTGAGATCTAGGTCAAAGTGTCCCACTTTGGAGATAATGTCAGTTCCATCTCACCGTCATCCCTTTCAATGCGAGCTTTCTTCCTGTGGCATTTGGGACCCATTGTCTTCTGTTGCTTTTTTTTATTTAGTACAGAGATCCATCTTTCAAATCTTACTGACAATTTCTGGTTGGTGACCTTCTTCAATTTCATTTCTGTTCTCAGCTGTATTTAGTAGCGTGTATTCAATAGATATTTAATAAATAGTTGATGAATTTTTGTGCTCATTTACCTTAGGCAGGCATTTGCTAACCATGAGGAATCTGTAATAAATACAATCCAGTGCTTCCTATTTAAGGACTTGTAGATAGGTGTGGGGTCAGCAGTCATTAGGTCAACAAGACAGAGAAACCCTCATATGACGTTGGAAGTGGTCAGTGTTGGTAGAGTTCCAAAGTAGTATTCAGAGGGGGAAGACTGTACCCTGTCTTTGCATTTGTGAATTTTCAACACCTAACTCAATGCCTGGCAAATAGTGAGTGTTCAGATATTTGTTCACTAAAATGGAGAAGCGACTTGTACTTAGAGAGTCAAGGAAGCCTTGAAAGAAAGGTACTTAACTAAGACTAACCTAGAAAGATGTGTTGGAATTGAGAGGTATAGTTGGAATCAATGACACAGACAAAGACCCTTGAACAAAATCTTTTCTCTTAATACCCCCTTTTACATATTCTCCTGTTTACTCATCTCCCTTGCCTGGAGGCCTGGTATTTGAGGGAATTATAGCCATTACCACCTTGTTTTCAAGTCCCAAGTGACTGTGGAGCTCTGATATCCAATTATGACAATTCTATGACTCCATGACATCTGGCTCCACTAATGACCAAAATCACATGAAGGCAAACTCCATAGAGTTGTGCTATCTTATTTTGATACTATCTGGCAAGTTTTCGGCTCTCACCCTTTTCCCTGCCTTCTAGAAGTTTAGATGGGCAGGTAAAAAGAGTAGGGGACATGTTACTGGATATCAGTGTTCCAAAATCAAGATGGCCATAACAGATATGGAACAATGTCTGGAAAATTCAAAGGTAATTTTATCAGTTTCTAAAGGGTTACAGGGTATCAGTCCCCTGTCTCTCTCTTCTGTCTCTGTCCCTCTTTCTCTCTGTAACTGAACCCAATTCTGTATAATGTTGCAATCGAAGCACAATCTTCTAAGTTTGAATTCTCCAGAGAGATGATATGATTGTTTCAGACCTAGTCACAGCCCACCCTGGGGTAGTTAGGATAAATGGCCTTCAGAAATGTCCATTCGTAATCCCATGGACCTATAAATATGGTTGACCCTTGAACGACTCAAGGATTAGGGACACCAATTACCCCCTGCACCAATTTCCACTGCGCAGTGGAAAATTGCATGTAACTTTTGATTTCTCAAACTTAACTAATAGCCTAATGTTGAGCAGAAGTCTTACCAATAACATAAACAGTTGATTAACACATGTTTTGTATCTTATATGTATTATATACTGTATTATTACAGTAAGGTAGAGAAGAGAAAGTATTATTTAGAAAATCATAAGGGAGTAGTGCCTGGGTAGCTCTGTTGTTTAAGTATCTGACTGTTGGTTTCAGCTCAGGACATGATCTTGAGGTTTCATGGGTTTGAGCCCCACATCAGGTTCTGTGCTGGCAGCATGGGGCCTGCTTAGGTAGGATTCTCTCTCTCTCCCTCTACCTGTGCCCCTCCCTGACTCGCACTGGCTCTCTCTCAAAATAAATAAACAAAACCAATGTTTAAAATAAAAAATAAAATTTAAACAATAAAAATTATAAGGGGAAAAACTAAAAAGAAAAAACCCACAGAAGAAAAATCTTTTTATTTTTTCTTTCATAGTTTATTGTGAAGTTGGATTCCACATAACACTGAGTGCTCATCCAAACAAGTGCCCTCCTCCATGCCCATCACCCCCTTCCCCTCTCCCTCACCCCCATCAGCCCTCAGTTTGTTCTCAGTATTCAAGAGTCTCTCATGGTTTGCTTCCCTTCCTCTCTCCAACTATTTTTCCCCTTCTCTTCCCCCATGGTCCTCTGTTAAGTTTCTCCTCATTCTGCTATAAGTAAAAGCATATGGTATCTGTCTTTCTCTGCCTGACTTATTTTGCTCAGCATAACACCCTCAAGTTCCATTCACATTTCTAGAAATGGCCAGATTTCATTCTTTCTCATTGCCATGTAGTATTCCATTGTATAAATATACCACATCTTCTTGATCCATTCATCAGTTGATGGACACTTAGGCTCTTTCCATGATTTGACTATTGTTGAGAGTGCTGCTATGAACATTGGGGTATATGTACCCCTATGCATCAGCACTCGTATATCCCTTGGACAAACTCCTAGCAGTGCTATTGCTGGGTCATAGGGGAGTTCTATTGTTAATTTTTTGAGGAACCTCCACACTGTTTTCCAGAGGGGCTGCACCAGTTTGAATTCCCACCAACAGTGTAAGAGGGTGCCCGTTTCTCCACATCCTTGCCAGCATCTATAGTCTCCTGATTTGTTCATTTTAGCCACTCTGACCGGCTTGAGGGGGTATCTAGTGTGCTTTTGATCTGCATTTCCTTGATGATGAGGGACACTGAGCATTGCTTCATGTGTCTGTTGGCTATTTGGATGTCCTCTTTGGAGATGCATCTGTTCATGTCTCCTGCCATTTCTTCACGGGATTATTTGCTTTTTGGGTGTGGAGTTTGGGGAGTTCCTTATAGATTTTGGATACTAGCCCTTTATTTGATATGTCATTTGCAACTATCTTTTCCCATCCCATTGTTGCCTATTAGTTTTATTGATTGTTTCCCTTGCCGTGCAGAAGCTTTTTATCTTGATTAGTTCCCAGTAGTTCATTATTGCTCTTGATTCCCTTGCCTTTGGGGATGTGTCAAGTAAGAAATTGCTGTGGCTAAGGTCAAGGAGATTGTTTCCTGCTTTCTTCCCTAGGGTTTTGATGGTATCCTGTCTCACATTCAAGTCCTTTATCTATTTTGAGTTTATTTTAGTGTATGGTGTGAGAAAGTGATCTAGTTTCTTTCTTCTGCATGTTGCTGTCCAGTTCTCCCAGCACCATCTATTAAAAGAGCTGTCTTTACCAACACTTGTTCCTTCTTTTTGATTCTAGCCATTTTGACAAATGTAAGGTGTAAGCTCATTGTTGTTTGGATTTGCATTTCCCTGATGATTAGTGATGTTGAGCATCTTTTCATGTGTCTGTTTGGCGTCTGCATGTCTTCTCTGAAAAAAATGTCAGTTTAGGACCTCTGCCCATTTTTAATTAGATTATTTGGTTCTTTGTTTTGGTGTTGGGTTGTATAAGTTCTTTGTATGTTTTGGACATTAATTATTCCTTTATTGAATATATCACTTGTATATAACTTCTCCCATTTAGTAGTTTGTCATTCTGTTTTGTTGATGGTTTCCTTCATGGAAAACAGATTGGAAAAAAAAAAAGTAGAAATGCTATATGATTCAATCATTCCACTGCTTGTTATTTACCCAAACAAAATAAAAACACTGATTCAAAAAGAAAAAAAAGCTGTCTTTTTTCCATTGGATACTCTTTCCTGCTTTGTCAAAGATTAGTTGGTCATATCTTTGTGGGTCCTGTTCTAAGTTCTCAATTCTATTCCATTTGTCTATGTGTCTGTTTTTGTGCCAATACCATACTGTCTTGATTATAGCTTTGTAGTAGAGGCTAAAGTCTGGGATAGTGATGCCACCTGCTTTGGTTTTCTTCTTTACTATTACTTTGGCTATTCAGGGTCTTTTGTGGTTCCATTCAAATTTTAGGATAGTTTGTTCTAGCTTTGAGAAGAATGCTGATGCAATTTTGATTGGGATTGCATTGAATGCATAGATTGTTTTGGGTAGTAATGACATTTTAACAATATTTATTCTTCCAATCCATGAACATGGAATGTTTTTCCATTTCTTTGAGTCTTCTTAAATTTCCTTCACAAATTTTCTATAGTTTTCATCATACAGATCTCCTATACCTTTGGTTAGATTTATTCCTAGGTATTTTATGTTTTTTTGTGCAATTGTGAATGGGATCAGTTTCTTGATTATTCTTTCTATTGCTTCATTATTGGTGTATAAAACAACTGATTTCTGTACATTGATTTTGTACCCTGCAACTTTGCTGAATTCATGGATCAGTTCTAGTAGGCTTCTGGTGGAGCCTGTCGGGTTTTCTATGTAGAGTGTCCTGTCGTCTGTGAAAAGTGAAAGTTTGACTTCCTCTTTGCCAATTCTGATGCCTTTTATTTCCTTTTGTTGTCTGATGGCTGATGCTAGGACTTCCAACACTATATTAAACAACAGGATTAGAGGGGACATCCCTGTCATATTCCTGATTTCAGGGGGAAGGCTCTCAGATTTTACCCAGTGAGAAGTATGTCAGCTGTGGGCCTCTCATAAATGGCTTTTATGGTGTTTAAGTCAGTTCCTTCTATCCCAACTTTCTCAAGAGTCTTTTTTAAGAAGGTATGCTGTATTTTGCTGAACGCTTTTTCTAAATCTATCAACAAGATCATATGGTTTTTATCTTTTCTTTTGTTAATGTGATGTATCACATTGATTGATTTGCAAATATTGAATCCCAGGAATGAATCCCACATTATCATGGTGGATAAGTCTTTTTATATGCTGTTGAATTCGATTTGTAAGTATCTTGTTGAGGATTTTTGCATCCGCAATCATCAAGGATTTGGCCTATAGTTCTCTTTTTTTGCTGGGTCTTTGTCTGGCTTGGGAATCAAAGTGATGCTGGCTTCGTAGAATGAGTCCAGGAGTTTTCCTTCCATTTCTATTTTTTGGAATAGCTTAAAAAGAATGGGTATTAACTCTGATTTCAATGTCTGGTAGAATTCCCCATGGAAACCATCTGGCCTAGGGCTCTTAGTTGTTGGGAGATTTTTGATAACTTACTCAATTTCTTCACTAGTTATTAGTCTGTTCAGATTTTCTGTCTCTTCCTGCATGAATTTTGGTAGTGTGTGTGTGTTTAGGAATTTGTCTATTTCTTTTAAGTTGTCTAGTTTGTTGGCATATAATTTTTCATAGTATTCCTTGATAATTGCTTGTATTTCTGAGGGATTGGTTGTAATAAATCCATTTTCATTCATGATTTTCTCTATTTGGGTGCTCTCTCTTTTCTTTTCGAGAAACCTGGCTAGAGGTTTGTCAATTTTGTTTATTTTTTCAAAAACCAACTTTTGGTTTCATAGATCTGTTAAACTGTTTTCTTGGATTCTATATTGTTTATTTCTGCCCTGATTTTTATTATTTCTCTTCTTCTGCTGGGTTTGGGGTACTCTTGTTGGTCTCCTTCTATTTCCTTTAGATGCGCTGTTAGATTTTTGTATTTGCACTTTTCCTAGTTTCTTGAAATAGCCCCTGGAGTGCTATGTTCTTTCCTCCTAAGACTGCCTTTGCTGCATCCCAAGCAGTTTGGATTGTTGTATTTTCATTTTCATTTGTTTCCATATATTTTTTAAAAAATTTCATCTCTAATTGCCTGATTGGCCCATTTGTTCTTTAGTAGGGTGTTCTCTAACCTTCATGGTTTTGGAGGTTTTCTAGACTTTTTCCTGTGATTATTTCAAATTTCATAGCATTGTGATCTGAGAGTGTACATGGTATGATCTCAATTCTTTTATATTTACTGAGGGCTGCTTTATGATCCACTATTGATCTGTCTTGGAGAATGTGCCCTGCACACTTTAGAGGAAAGTGAATTCCATAGCCTCAGGATGTAGAGTTCTAAATATATCTGTCAAATCCATCTGGTCAAATGTGTCATTCAAGTCCATTGTTTCTTTAGTGATTTCCTGTCTAGTTGATTTTTCCATTGCTGTAAGTGGAGTATTAAAGTCCCTTGCTATTAGCACATTCTTATCCATAAGATTGTTTCTGTTTGCGATTAATTGTTTTATATATTTGGGTGCCTCCAAATGCGGTACATAGACATTTATAATTGTTAGCCCTTCCTGATGGATAGACCCAGTAATTATTATATAATGCCCTTCTTCATCCCTTGTTACTGCCTTTACTTTAAAGTCCACTTTGTCCGATATAAGTATGGCTATTCCAGCTTTCTTTTGACTTCCAGTAGCATGATAGATAGTTCTCCATTCTCTTACTTTCAATCTGAAGGTGTCCTCGGGTCTAAAATGAGTCTCATGTAGACAGGAAATAGATGGATTTTTTTTTTATCCTTTATGATACCCTGTGTCTTTTGATTGGAGCATTTAGTCCATATACATTCAGTGTTATTATTGAAAAATATGTGCTTAGAGTCATTGTGTTTTCTGTGGGATTTATGCTTGTGGTAGTGTCTCTGGTACTTTGAGTTCCTTGCAACATTTCCCTCATAGAGTTCCCCTTTGGATTTCTTGTAGGACTGGTTTAGTGGCGATGAATTCTTTCAATTTTTGTTTATTTGGGAAGACCTTTATCTCTCCTTCTGTTCTGAATGACAGGCTTGCTGGATAGAGAATTCTTGGCTGCATATTTTTTCTGTTCATCACATTGAAGATCTCCTGCCATTCCTTTCTGGCCTGCCAAGTTTCAGTAGACAGGTCTGCAAGTACTCTCATAGGTCCCCCTTTGTATGTTTGGGCCTTTTTGTCCCTAGCTGCTTTTAGAATTCTCTCTTTGTCTTTATATTTTGCCAGTTTCACTATGATATGTCATGCAGAAGACTGATTCAAGTTATGTCTGGGAGGACTTCTCTGTGCCTCTTGGATTTCAATGTCTGTTTCCTTCCTCAGATTGGGGTACTTTTCAGCTATAATTTGTTCAAGTACCCCTCCAGCACCTTTCTCTCTCTTCTCCTCTTCTGGAATTCCTATGATAGGGATATTGTTCCATTTGATTGTGTCACTCAGCTCTGAAACTCTCCTTTGTGTTCCTGGATCAGTTTATCTGTTTTTCTGGACTTCCTCTTTTTCTATAATTGTGTCTTCTAATTCACCTATTCTCCTCTCTGGCTCTTCAATCCGTGCATTGGATGACTCCATTTTATTATGTAACTCATTTATAGCATTTTTTAATTCATCACAACTATTTTTAAACTCCATAGTCTTTGTAGCAATAGCTTCTCTGATGTCTTCCATGCCTTTTTCAAGCTCAGCGATTAATTTTATGACTGTTGTTCTAAATTCTTGTTTAGTTATGTTGCTTATATCTGTTTTGACCAATTCTTTAGCTATCACTTCTTCCTGGAATTTCTTCACAGGAGAGTTCTTCCGTTTCATCATTTTGGCTAGCTTTCTGTCTCTTATCAGTTTTAAAAGCTTGTTATGTGCACTGCACCTGAGAGTATTGCTGTATAAATGAGGTTTATTGACTGCCCAGGGTCTGTCTGTTCAGGAAGTATTTTTTTTAATGTTGTCTCTTGGTCCCTCTTGTTGTTTGTTATTTCCCTGCTCGTAGTGGTATTTGGGACTCTGCACTATGTGTACTTTGGCTTGTTTCTTGAGGTAGCCATGGAAAAGAAAACAGACAAACACACAGGGAACAAAGGAATGCAAGCTCACAGACAAATTCAACATACGAGAAAAAAAAGAAAACAAAAGAAAAAAAAAGCCAAAAGACAAAGGACAGCCTAAAAGCATAAAACCATAATTCCCAGCTATAAATAAAGAGCAGGGTGTATACATTGCTGATGGAAGAGCATATACAAAGAAATGACAGGCGGGGAGAAAGTGAAATTGGACAGTGACCAGACAGAGAGATTAAGAGGCTTAAGTCAGAGAGAGAAAGAAGAGAATATAGTAGGAAGCGAGGAGAAAGAAATGAAGATAATGTTGCTCAGAGAAACTGTATAGTCTGATTACTCCAGAGAGAGAGAGAGATAAAGGTAGAGGTAGAGGTATAGAATATACATCTAGAGAATGGATTAGATGTGACTGCTTAAGGAAACCAATGACCAGAGTGCCGAGGCCAGCAGAGGGAAGGGATAAGAATGAGATAAGGAAAAGATATCTGAATAGAAAGGATTGATCTAGAATTAATCACAGCACCCAAGCTCTGGTAAAAAAACAAACAAACAAAAAAACAAAAAAACACCTCTCCAGCCGGGATGGATGTGGTTTTGTGTAGACAAGTCTTTGCCTCCACTGCGTCCTGTAGGCCCCTTCCTGAGGTCCCACCTTGGTGGTTGTGAGGAGAAAAATCTGGCGCCCCAGTCCCCTCTGGAACCAAGCGCTGCAAGTCACTCCTTAGGGTCCAATGGCTGGTGTACCCAACATGGACCATGTTCTATGTCCCAAGCAAGCCCTGCCTCATTTCCACGTCTTAGTCTGAGCGCTTTATTGATACCCCTTGAAACACAATCCCGCAGGTCTGCACTTCCCTGTTGGTTTCAAGCCAGGAGAGCAGCAGCACAGTCTCAGGCTGGTTGCTTCCCCGCCAGGGATCAAGCCGGGAGAGCAGTGGAGCAGTTTCTCCTGGCGAAGCCTGGGTCCGGGGCACCCAGCTCAGAACAGCTAGAACTAGGATCACTCTCCGTTCTGAGCCAAGGCTTTTTTTCCCCTCCCTCTTCTCCAGGGATAGTTCTGTGCACAGTTTCAGCCACTCTTTCTTTTTCCCTCCACTCATTGTGGCTCCTTGCGAAGGGGGTTCTCTCCCTTCCCTCCATGTCTCGGTCTGGCAGTTTTTATCTTCCCCAGTTTGCACTTATGCACCTATGAGGTTGCCTTCCAGTGTACTTTTCTCTTTTCCTCCCAAACTCCTGCGGTTCAGTGTCCTATGGCTTCAGGCCTTCTCTGTTTGAGAGGTGGGGCAAGCAAAATGCATAGAGCTCCCTACTTCTCCACCATCTTGCCTCCCTCCCACAGAAGAAAAAAAAAATTTTTTTAAATGTTTTATGTATTTATTTCTGAGAGAGAGAGACAGTGTGAACAGGGGAGGGTCAGAGAGAGAGGGAGACACAGAATCTGAAACAGGCTCCAGGCTCTGAGCTGGCAGCACAGGGCCCGACATGGGGCATGAACCCACGAACTGTGAGATCATGACCTGAGTCGAAGTCGGACACTTAACTGACTGAGCCACCCAGGTGCTCCACCACAGAAGAAAATCCTAAGGAAGAGAAAATAAATTTATAGTACTGAACTGATTTATTGAAAAAAAAATCTGCATGTGCAGTTCAAACCTGTGTTGTTTAAGGGTCAACTGCATGTTGACTAACATGGCGAAAAGGATTTTACAGGTGTGATTAAGTTGAAGATCTTTGACAATTTTTGTTATTTCATTAATTTTTTATTATTGAAGTATAATTGACATACAATGCTTAATTAGTTTCAGGTGTACAACATGGTGATTTGACAATGCCATACATCACATGATGCTCACCATGATGTGTCATGTTACCATACAATATTATTACAGTAGTATTGAGTATATTCCCTATGCTCTACTTTTCATCCCTGTGACTTATTAATTTTGTAACTGGAAGTTTGTACTTCTTATCACCTTCACCTACTATTTTGCTCACTCTTCCACCCCCCCGCCTTGCTCTGACAATCACCGGTTCTCTGTATTTATGAATCTGTTTCTGTTTTTTGTTGTTGTTTGCTTGTTTGTTCATTTGTTCTGTTTTTTAGATCCCATATGTAGATGAAATCATATTGTCTTTCTCTGTCTCACTTATTAGCATGATACCCTTAGGTTCATTCATGTTGTCAAAAATGACAATATTTCAAATATTTCATTCTTTTTTATGACTCAGTAATGGCTGAGGATATATACACATACATACACATATATTCGTATACAACACATACATATACCACATCTTTTTTATCCATTCATCTGTCGATATACACTTAGGCAGATTCTGGACCTTCAGTGTTGTAAATGCTACAATAATTCAGAGGTGCATATATCTTTATTATTATTTACATTTTAGTTAATATACAGTGTACTATTGGTTTCAGAAGTAGAACTCAGTGATTCATCACTTACATACAACACCTGGTGCTCATCACAACAGGTGCCTTTCTTAATACCCATCACCCATCTAGTCCATCACTCACCCCCTCCCTCCATTAACCCTTAGTTTGTTCTCTATCATTAAGAGTCTCTTGTGGTTTATTTCCCTTTCTTCTCTCCCCCCCACCCCCACTTCCCATATATTCATCTGTTTTGTTTCTTAAATTCCATGTATGAGTGTGATCATATGATATTGGTCTTTTATTGATATTTTGCTTAGCATAAAACATTCTAGCTCCATCCACATCACTGCAAATGGCATGATTTTATTTTGTTTTTGATGGCTGAGTAATACGCCACTGTATATATGTAACACATCTTATTTATTCATCAGTCATTGGACATTTGGCTCTCTCCATAGGTTAGCTATTGTCTGTCATGCTACTACAAACACTGGAGTGTATATACCACTTAAAATCTGTATTTTTGTATCCTTTGGGTAAATACCTAATAATGCAATTGCTGGATCATAGGGTCATTCTGTTTTAAGTTTTTTGAGGAACCTCCATACTGTTCTCCAGAGTGGCTGCCCTAGTTTGCATTCCTACCAGCTGTGCAAGAGGGTTCCCTTTTCTCCACATCCTTGCCAACACCTGTTTTTTTGTGTGTGTGTGTTGTTAATTTTAGCCATTTTGACATGTGTGAGGTTATATCTCATTGCGATTTTGATTTGTATTCCCCTGATGATGAGTGGTGTTGAGCATCTTTTCATGTGTCTGTTGGCCATCTGGAAGTCTTCTTTGGAAAAGTGTCTATTCATGTCTTCTGCCCATTTCTTCACTGGGCTGTTTGTTTTTTGGCTGTTGAGTTTCAAATAACCACCAGCATTCTTCACAGAGCTAGAATTAAAAAAACCTAGTATTTGCATGGAACCGCAAAAGACTCCAAATATCCAAACCAATTCTGAAAAAGAAAAACAAAACTGGAGGCATCACGAGTCCAGATTTCAAGCTATGTTACAAAGCTGTAGTCATCAAGACAGTATGATACTGGCACAAAAACAAACACCTAGACCAATAGAACAGAAGAGAAAACTCAGAAATGTACCTACAACTATAGGGTCAACTAATCTTCAAAAAAGCAGGAAAGGATATCCAATGGAAAAAAAGACAGTCTCTTCAACAAATGGTATTGGGAAAACTGAGTGACAACATGTAGAAGAATGAAACTGGACCACATTCTTTCACCATACACAAAAATAAATTCAAAATGAATGAAAGACCTAATGAGAGATAGGAAACCATCAAAATCCTAGAGGAAAACACAGACAGCAACATCTTTGACCTCAGGGAAGCAACTTACTAGACAGATTGCCAAAGGCAAGGGAAACAAAACCAGACATGAACTATTGGGACCTTCTTAAGATAAAATTTTCCCCACACGGCAAAGGAAACAATCAACAAAACTAAAAGGCAGCCTAGGCATGGGAAAAGATATTTGCAAATGACAGATCTGATAAAGCGTTAGTATTAAAAAACCTATCAAGAACTTACCAAACACATGTCTTTTTAAATTAGTATTTTTGTTTTTCTTAGAGATCTTGAAATGAGATGATTATCCTGGATTATACAGGAGGATCTAATTTAAGTACATGGGTTCTTAAAATAGGGGAACCTTTTTAGGCTGTGGTCAGAAAGGGTGACGACTACCCACAGTCCTCAGATGGCCATGTTACAACAGGGGGTATATTAGTTTTGCATTGCTTTTGTAACAAATTACCACAAACTCTCTTGGAAGGTTAGCAGGAAGGCAAAGACTGGCGTCTCTAATACAGTTATTCATCTAATTAGCAGCATTGCTAGGATTTGACTCTAAAGCCTAAAAGGGAAAAACTACCATCTTTGCAAGAGACCCCAGCTATCTCTTTTTTCCCTAGAGGGCTCATAATTTACCAGCACCTAAGAAAGAATAATATAATTGGCAGAAATTGTTCTCAATCCAAATTCTTAATTTTAGGGGTTAAATTGCTTGGCAGAATGAGATTAATATTATTAAAAACTATTTAGAAAGGAAAAATGTAACACTTTATCTATGTTACATAAATAGTCTGAAAACTTTAAATCATGAGCGATGAATTACAAAATGAAGAGTGGATATGTTTGTGGATGCGTAATAAAATTACTGAGATGATGTGGAAACCCCAAATATTCACAATACTTTGATGCCGGGATGAAGAGTTGGATGTTTAACTGACTGTGTCACCCAAGCACCCTGAGCTCTTTTATGTTTCTATTGGATTTTCATTTCTGCTATGAAAACTTCTAATTCTCAAGTGCTTTTTTTCTCCAAAGCAGCCTGTTCTTATTTCATGCATACAGTATCTTGTTATCTCCTTCAGGATATTAATAACAGCTTTTTGTAAGATTTTTGAATTCTTTCTTTTCATGAATTATTTCTTCTGAGCTTCTTTTTCTTTGTTTGCTTGTTCTTTCTCACATTAGAAAGCTAGAGTCACTTCAGATGTCTGATGGTTCTTGGTTATTTGCTTCTGTTGAAGAATGGGACACTAACACACTTTTAAGAAGCTCTAGACATATGGGTGGGTGTTACACATGGCTAATTGTTGACCGGGGGACTTGCTATGGAATTATCTGGTGGTTTTTAGTTTAGGAAATCTGCAATGTCAGTATGTTTAAGTCTTTTCTCTTTGGGCTGGTCAGATTTTTCAGAGAAGGAAATTTCCAATTTTTTGTGTGGAAGGTACATGCCCAACTGCCACTATTTTGAGGTCTAAGACGGCAATTGAAGATCCCAATATAAGTCTCTTGGGAAGAAAAAGGCAGAATCCAGGACTATGCAGGTAACTCCAGGAAGTTTATTTACATTAATCTCATATGACTATAAGCCAAACATCTATTAGACTTTATAACCTCATGTTTAATAACTCTAAATGGTTTCTTTTAAGGTCCATGAGAAATATTTTTTTTATATCTAGCCTTATATATCTGCCTTAGATAATCTCAGGTTCCTAAACTATCCAGTAAGAAAACATGTCTGCAACTCAGTAAGTAAAGTGCAAAATGTACAAAGCTTTTTTTAATATTTAATTTTTTTTTATTTGAGAGAGAGGGAGGGAGAGAGATGGAGATAGAGAGTGGCGAGAGGGGCAGAGGGAGAGAAAGAAAGAATCTTAGCAGGCTTCATGCTCAGCATGAAGCCCGATGCAGAGATCGACACCACAGCCCTGGGATCATGCAAAACTTGAGCCAAGATCAAGAGTCAGATGTTCAACCAACACAGTCACTCTGGTGCTCCCCAATATGTACAAAGTTTTGAAATCTTCTCAAGGATTTAGACATCTCCGAATAATTTTTACTGATTAGACAATTATTTGGCCAGAGAGTTTTTTTTTCTTATAAGAAACCAAAAATCACAATCACTTCAAGTTATTTCACAACTGCATTTGAACGTTGACAACGGAAATCTTTGTTTCTTCACTGTTTATTTATAAGTAATAGAGTCAGTAATCTCATTGTAACAACTAAAACCAAAGAGTTACAGTTCAAAAGTTAACTTTAGTTTTCCACCTCCCTTCAATCACAAGTATCTGAGGTAAACAGCCAATTTTAAACATTTCTACACATTTCTCTATGTTCATATAAACCTATATACTAACAAATGGGAGTATTTTTACTTTGTTTCGTCTTTTACAAAAATTGAATCACACAATACACATTACTCTGTACTTTGCTATTTATATGTGATGATGCATCATATTCATCCTTCATAAAAATAAAATTTGATAAATATCTACTTATTTCAAAGTAGGGGTTTATTATTCCTTATTCTGTCAATTATACAGTTTAAAGATTTTTTTCCCCCTTCTACAATCAAGACTGCAGTACATAACCTTGTCTCTATATCCTTACACCCAGATGCTTTTATTTCTATGAGTTGATTCTCAGGTCTAGCATTCCTGGGAGGAAGGACATATGTATGTTTTAAAATGTTCCTAAATATTGTCAATTGCTTTCCAGAAACCTATAACAATTCACATTTTTGTAAGTTGTATGAACTAGTAGTTGAGTAGTGATAACTCATTTTCCTTTATGTTTTATTGACTACTATCAAGGTCTGGCATCATTTCATATGTTTGTTGGCCATTTGTATTAGGAATTTCCAGTATTGCTCATTTTCCTATTGAGTTGTTTGTTGTCTTTTTTAAAAATTTTTTTTAGAGAGAGAGAGAGAGAGCGCACATGAGCAGGGGAGGGGAAGAGAGAGAGAGAGGGAGAGGGAGACACAGAATCCCAAGCAGGCTCTAGGCTCTGACAGCACAGAGCCCAACGTGGGGCTTGAACCCATGAACCATGAGATGATGACCTGAGCCGAAGTCGGACGCCCCGTTTGTTGTCTTTTTTAAAAAGCACTTAGATATTAGAGGTGCTAATTCTTTGTCAATCATGTGTTATAAATATTTTTCCTTGTGAATTATTTTCTTTTTGACTTTATTCTTTATACCAGGATTAAAAGTTTTCTCTGTGCTCAATTTGATTTTAAATACTTTCATGAATTATTGAATTAACTTCCAATTTTATTTGAATATTTCTCATGAGAAGTCACAGATTTAAAGTAGTACGTTTTTACGTACCACACACATTTTCTCCTCTGTCCTCTTTGCCACCTGCTTCGGTTACCCGTATAGTCCTGGTTTTAGTACCCATGCCATCTGCCTGGGTCTTCTCCTTTCTGGGGACATTCTCTGTTAGAGACCTAGCCAATATCTTCTGCATTTGGAATACATATAAATATAATCACTTGAACTATTTAATCAGTTTGCTCCACAGCAAGAGCTGATTTATCCAGTATTCTTAAAAGTCTTACAGAGTACTAATCAAATTGCCATTAAGCATATTATTTAATAATTTATAAGAACTTGATATTTGGTTTTTAGTTCTGAATTCTTTTTTTTTTTTTAAGTTTATTTATTTTGAGAGAGAGAGAGAGAGAGAGAGAGAGCGCACGAGCAGGCAGGAGAAGGCCAGAGGAAGAGAGGAAATCCCAAGCAGGCCCCACGCTCTCAGCATGGGGTTCGAACTCACAAACTGCAAGATCATGACCTGAGCCGAAATCAAGAGTCAGATGCTAAACCAACTGAGCCACCTGGGCATCCCTAGTCACTTCCTCGATTAGGTTATTTTATATGGCAGATCGGGAGGGTATAGTTACTGCCGTTATTATGTTACATCACACGAGACTGGAGGAGGACTGGAGTCAGGAGATCGTAAGCATGAAAGAACACACGGAAGGAGCCGGGCTGAGATTGTTCCTGGCCTACAGCCAACAAAAGGATGGAAGCCTTAGTCCTCTAACCACAGGACACTGAATTTGGTCAACAACCACATGAACTTTAGAAGAGGATTCCAAGTTCTAGAAAGGAAATCAGCCTGCCTGACCCTTTGGTTTCAACTTTGAGAGACCCTGAGCAGAGACCACTTTCGACATGTCCACATTTTTACCTTAAAAAAGCCATGAGATAACACATGGATGTTCTCTTAAGCCACTGATTTTGTGGCGATTCATTACATAGCAGTGGAAAACTAACACACCTATGGAGAAATGTTCCATGTAATTATGAATCACCTATAATTATAGGTATTTTTCAAGTACATTTCCTCAAATTTAAAGTAAAGTTTTATGGGTAATCAAGGGAGATGTTTAGAAAGGGATCATTTTCAGTTAAGAAGGACAGACTTTAGGGAGGAAGAGAATTTTTGGAACCTTTTCAGTGATGTAAAGGAGACAGGTGAGTAGACATGGGGAAGTCACTTGGGGTAAGATTTTGACTTGTAGCGGGAGCAAGCATTGAGGGTACTGACAGTAGGATATTACTTGCTAAGAAATTTTTGAAAATGGGAAATTTAACTTAAAATAGAAAAGATTATGATACAAGAATAGAAACAAGGTCTAACAAGTTAGAAAGTCCTGTATACTGGATAAATGTTAAGAATGTTTATTTCAGGGGCGCCTGGGTGGCTTAGTCGGTTAAGCGTCGGACTTTCGCTTAGGTCATGATCTCGCAGTCAGTGGGTTCGAGCCCCGCGTCAGGCTCTGTGCTGACTGCCAGCTCAGAGCCTGGAGCCTGTTTCAGAGTCTGTGTCTCCCTCTCTCTTTGACCCTTCCCTGCTCACGCTGTCTCTCTCTCTCCTAGAAATAAATAAAAATGTTTTAAAAAAAAGAATGTTTATTTCTACTTCTGATATTTATATCAAGGTGTTTTAAGTAAAATATTTAACCAACAATTTTTATGGTTCCAAAAATATAACGGAGAGACCCTAAGCACTCCACCTGCAGTTTGGGTCAGTAGACCCTTCTTCCCAAAGATCACTAGTGGCTGGCCCTGCGACAGCTGCCCTTCCCAGTTCCCCCAGCATATCTAGAAGATTGGGAAAGGGAAAGGGGAATTTATCAGTTGTGAGATTTTGTCCCAGGGACAGCATTGTAGCTCTTTCCTCCTTTCCTCTTTCTTTCCCAGATCATAGAGGGAGCTGTAAGATATTTGCTCTCCTAGACAGCTGCAGAAATTTTTACTTCTGAAGCAATGCACATTATGTATTCATGACAGCTAGGTTCCAAGTTATCAAATCTTCAAATTTCAGAAGTGTATTATATAAATCTCCTTCCTCCCCAAATGCAGGGAAATAATTGAATATATTGTGACTTCTTTCAGACTCTTATGATTTACTTCTCATTTAATGATTAATTTTGGCACTGGTTAGAACATTCTGTTTCATGAGTCATCTTTTCTAGTTTCCTTATTTCCCAAGCGGTGGACTAGTTCACTCCCAAAATGAAATTATATGAAAAATTTTCAAAGTTATCATTTCTTCTTTATGTAATACTAATTTTCCATATATGAATTATCATTTAATTAGAATTTTTCACTTCTTCTTCACTTACCAAAACAGAAAGAAATAGAATTTCTTTTGGGAACTGTTTTAGGGGAAATAACAATTTTTGGTTACTTTACAAGAATTATTGTAGCTTTAAAGATCTATGGAGAACTGCAGAATTGAATGGAATGTAGACCCAGACGGGCAACAAGACTCATTCATTAGCTTACGCTTTAGCTTCAGTGTAATGGACATGGTGAAATTTCATTACTGCACATTACTGTGATTTATTGCTTATGGCACATGTCTAAAGTGCAAAATATTAAGTTGCTGAACAGCACTTACTGCTCCCCTACCATTCGTATTGCAGTGTGTTTAGTACTGGGAAGATCGGGCATACATTAAACGTGGTCTTGGCACCGTAAGACAGAGTCCTTGCGGTGAGAAATTTAAGTAAATGTTCAACATAATTTAGCATAATATTGAATGTGATAAGCATATTAAAGGTCAATATAATATTTAACAGAATATTAAATATTAAAGGTTGTATATAAGGCAACACACGAACACTTGACATATAAGCTGTAGAACTATCTGTTCAGGAGCCAGGAGAAAAAATTCTCCTGCTGCCATGTCTTGTGATGTCTATGTTTCCATTATTGGGTAACCTTTGTCACAGTAAAGGAGTTTTGGTGTCTTTCACAGAAATACATTAGTAGCTCATTTTGTTTATTCACTTTTTGGTTTCTCTCATCAACATGATGGCATTTTATGTTTGGCAGGCTTATGTGAGGGAGGAGGAGTATACCAGGTAGTGAGACTCAAGTTCAAATTTCAGTGTGGGGATTAGGAAGTGTAAAGCAGTCCTAAGAAGTATATTAGGACTTCTAATTCAAGGGCATAATAAGACAGTCTTATTCAGATTCAAGGGCAAGAGATTGAAAACCTGACTCAGGGTACACTAAACACCTATGGGTTATTTTCTTCCCAAGTGATGAGAATTTGGAAGTAGACATTTTCCTGCATGTGTTCAGCAGCATGATGACATCAAGGCCCAGTGTTCCAGAAAGTACCTTCGCCTTTCCCATGATTGTTATTAATATGGCTGTCCCAGTTCCATGTTTTACAACTATGTTTAATCAGACAAAGGGAGGGGTGAAGGAGTAAAAAAGGGATAGTGCTAATCAGATCTCCTTCCTTCATTCAGAAATGGGCAGCTTCATTTCAGAAGGCTTCACCAAAATTTTGTTACATCTCTATTAGTAAGAAGTATGTCATATGGCCACTCCTAGATGCAAGGAAGACTGGAAGGTGAGTATTTTGCTTTCCCGAGCCCTGTGGTAGAAGCGGCAAGGTAATGGCTATTATATGCCATGGAACAAAGGACTATTGAGGGTGGGAATATGAATTTTCCATGAACTGTCTCATTTAGGAATCATGATGATGCTGTAAATAGTTGCTTTTATTGTCCCCATTTTACAGATGAGAAAATTGATGTCAGCTAATTTGTACTAGTTACTTGCTAGGATTCAAACTAGATAGTTGCAGGGATCTGCACTCCTTTTTGAGGTTCAGACTCTTATTATGTTTTTAAATGCAGTGTTCATGTTCTTACTTACACCATTACTACAGACTTTTAAAATTGGATGTTGCAGACTTCTATGTCAACGCTTAAAAACGTATTTTGAACAATGGTAATATGAGTGGAATAAACATATCACCTTCTAATAAAATGAAAGTAGTAATAGTCCATTGACTGCAAATTTTATTTCTTTTTAAAAATCTTCTTAAAAAACCTCATCTTATTTTTCATATGGTCACTTTTTTTCTTAAATAGTTTATTGTCAAGTTGGGTTTCCATATAACACCTAATGCTCATCCCAACAAGTGCCCTCCTCCATGCCCACCACCCCCCTTTCTCTCTCCCCCACCCGCATCAGCCTTCAGTTTGTTCGCAGCATCCAAGAGTCTCTCATGTTTTGGCTCCCTCCCTTTCCCTAACTATTTTTCCCCTTCTCCTCCCCCGTGGTCCTTCATTAAGTTCCTCCTAATCCACCTCTATGTGCTTCTGTCCTTCTCTGCCTGACTTATTTCACTCAGCATAACACCCTCAAGTTCCATTCATGTTGCTGCAAAGGGCCAGATTTCATTCTTTCTCATTGCCATGTAGTATTCCATTGTATATAGAAACCACATCTTCTTGATCCATTTGTCAGTTGATGGACACTTAGGCTCTTTCCATGTTTTGGCTCTTGTTGAGGCTATGAACATTGGGGTACATGTACCCGATCATAGGGTAGTTCTATTTTTTTTCTCACTTCTAATTAATTTTATAAAGGGCAGAAATAGAAAAGCATAATCTTGAACCTCATAAGATTGAGTCAACAATTGGAATAAAATAAATTTCTGAAATGAACAAAAACATTTAAATGGACATTGGAAGAAAAAGTACATGTTCTTATATAAAGCAGTTAAAGTAAAACATCACTTTGGAATAAACATTTACTACTACTCAATGATGCAGGACTAAAAGACTATTCCATTCAAAAGCCAAGACTTTATATCAACCCGTTCCACTGGAGTCAGCAATTTCTTCCTGAAGGATTTTACAAGGTTCTAACAATCTTTAGCATTTCTTTTATATAACTCAACATGAGAAAGCAATTTTCAAAAGGTGTTTCTTAATTATACTAAAAATGCAATGCTGAGCTATGCCAGTATTCTATTCCAAAAAGTAAAAAAATGTAATCTGGGCCACATATTGAGAAGATGCCTGCACATAGTAACACTTTAATAATGCAATTTTCCATGTGAATCAGCCTATTGTAAAAAGCTAAAAAATCTTTTCCTCTCTTTATATAACCATTATTTACTAGTAAGACATCATGACTAAAAATGAACAAAAATGATCCTTTTTTTTTCTTTTAATATTTTTATTTATTTCTAGGAGAGAGAGAGAGAGAGAGAGAGAGAGAGAGAGACAGCGTGAGCAGGGGAGGGTCAGAGAGAGACGGAGATACAGACTCCGAAATAGGCTCCAGGCTCTGAGCTGGCAGTCAGCACAGAGCCCGACGCAGGGCTCGAACCCACGAACCTTGAGATCATGACCTAAGCAAAAGTCGGACGCTTAACTGACTAAGCCACCCAAGCACCCCAACAAAAACTATCCTTGATGTTGTATAGAAAAGAGATGTTTATACTATACTATAATAGTTAAGGACACTTTGGTTTATAGGGAACAGAGAATCCAGTTCACAATAGCATATACAAACATGAACTCTTTTTTTTCACAAGACAAACAATCTTGAACTCAATGATTGCTAAGGTTGGCTTAGTAATCAATGAATTCATCAATATCTTCGATATTTTTGCTCCACCATCCTGAACATATTGACCTTTTTATTCATATTTGTTGTCTAATGGTTGTAAGATGATCACTGCAGCTCCAAACATCATATCTAAGGTCGAAGCAAGAAAAAGAGGTTAACTTCAGCCCTGTCTGACCCTTTATTTAGAAAAAAGGAAAGCTTTCCATGAAATTCCCCCAGATTCACAGACTAGAATTATATTACTGCAGCAGTAAGAAAGATTGTAAAATCAAAAATTTAACTTTCTTATTTTTATGGTAGAGGTAAGGAATGGATATGGGTTGGTCAACCAACAATGTCAGTCCTGAATTCAATATGCATGCGCGCAACCACATACACGCACCACACACTTATTACACATATATGTTAAAAAGAACAGACTTATTATTTCTTCAAGGAAGGCAATCCCATTATTTCACCCAATTACTGTATGAAGCCGGATGCCTGGGTGATTTTCTATCTGTTCTCTGTAGTAAAAATATGGCAATCTTATCTGACCATTTATATGGCTAGAAGATAACCTGTCTCTAAACCATTCCCTTTCTATCTAGATTTATAAAATAATGAAATAAAAACAACAGAGTGGCCGCAATAAAAACTCCATTAGGAAAAGGGGATAATAGGAGCCACCCAGTGGTCAACATTTCACAGCCCACATCATAATCTCGTTGGTCAGAGATCAGAAATTCCTTAGCAGGCAATAAGGTAAATCCTTGGTTAACCAATCTGGCAGCTCTTAGTTTAAATCTCTGGAATATCTGCTTTGTCACTGTCCTCTATGGCCATATCTAAGGTAGGTTTTGAAGCAGATACCCTTCTCAGGGGCTCCGCAGCTTTTGTAGCTCCTTCATGTTGGTTTGACTTAGGAAAGAAGGAATGTGGATTGCTTAGAAGGTAAAAACAATCACAACTAATTGCCACCTCTATATTATAGTTCCCTCAAAGATGCATCAAGCTTCTGGGCTATTTTCTCCAGATCAATTCCTTGTATGAGTAACCATAGCCAAAAAACATTGCTGGAAATAACTTTTATGCCTGGAGATTTTCATCTCTTAGCTACTGACTTTTGAACACTCATGAAAGATTTGAAGCAATTCTAAAAATAGTCTTAGGTGAAGAGGTACTGCACTTAATCCTTATAAAATTCCAAATTATAGGACTCTTGCTTCATTTAGAGTGTGAACTAAAGGCAGAATACCTCAATAGCAAAGCTGTATTTTGCTGCCCTCACTGCTCTCATGCTGAGGGACACTAATTTGAGTCCATCCCTTTTTCTAGGATCCTCCTGAAAAGCCACAGAAAGTAACCAACACATGACACATTCCAAATTTCTCCTAACACTGCAGCTTCAGTTTGCACACAGTCAGCCTTCCAACAAACAGCAGGCACAGGTTAATCAAATTCTCTGCTATCATATAACAAAGGTTACAACTTTTCTCCCCCTTTATTCCCCCATAATACGCCTGGAGATAGGAGTCCAAGGTTGGACACACTGTCCAACAATGTTCTAGACTCTTTTGATCCTTTTCCTCCACAGTCTTCAGTTTATTTGGAATCACATTTTCAGCCTCATACTTGTTATCTCATGGTTGCAAGATAGCTGCTACATCTCCCAGCTGCGGGTCTGCAGTTAAGGCACAAAGAAAGTGGAAAAGGTACCAGCCACCTAACAGTCTCTTTGTTAGGAAAACAAAAGCCTTCTCTAAAGTCAGCAGACTTGTCTTCAGGATCATTGATTTGTCCTTGGGTGAAAGTTTTTTCTCCTGGATTGTAGAGTAGAGAGGAAACTGGCTCTCACTTTATAGTTCACCTCTATTTCTTCTGCTCAAAAGACATTTTGGTATGGGATATCATGCCAATTACAGCCACATTAAAAGCGGATATATCAACGCTACGACGCCGGCATGTTGTGTTCGGCCCCCGGTGGCTGCCCAGCACCCGCCCCCCGCCCGGCAGCCGCCGCCAGCCCGACCCGCTGAGACTGCCCGGTAGTTCTAATTTTAACTTTTTGAGGAAACTCCATACTATTTTCCGCAGTGAACATCCTGTATCTTTGTTATAGATTCTTTTCCTTTTTCTTTATTTCTTTATTTTTTTTCTTAAATAGTTTATTGTCAAGTTGGTTTCCGTCACTTTTCATACTTGGGAGAGAGTCACTGCTAACCTTCTGCAGCATGCTCAGGGCAGTGGCCCTAAAGGAAATCTGGCATGATTATGAGAACTGACCACTGGGCTCTGGGCTCCATAATCCTGGGAAAAACACTGCCTGAATCTTTCTGGAAACGTGATGGATGGATGGCCAATAGTCTTGAAAAGCTTGTAATGTTCTTTGTATAACAGATTATATAGGGTCAGTCATATATGAGTGTAGGAACAAGTTAGCTTTTTGGTTTTTAGGGTGAGGTGAACATACATACCGTGGTTCCACTGTCTTCTGGGAGTTTGTGTTCATTATTTTTCTTTGAAACATGCTCATTTCCTGATAAATTTAGTTTAAATGCTAACTTACAATGTGGGAGAAAGAAGGCCGTATATGGTGGCATCATAGAAAAAGCATCAGTAAGGTGACAGGGCCAGTATTGATAGAGCACGTTGTTTGTTTAAGTGGTGTGCCTTTAAACATTAGACTCTTCCTTGTTTTATGTATATATAAATCAGGGTTAAAAAAGAGTCCTCCTTGGAGGTTGGTCTATTTTATGTGAAACATCTCACTCTTTAATACATATTTGTAATATTCAGGATACTTAGTTGAAAGCGAAAATTGTGCATCTTCACTTTAGGGTCTTCATTAGGCCACCTGTGGGACAGGCAGTGTGTGGGTTGCATTGTATTATTGTAACTGGATTCCCAGGGGAATGGGTAAGCTTTTTTCCCTTCCATATCCAAAATCTATAGCCAGACACCAACATCTTCCCTTCCACCTGCTTGTCTGTTCATCCACCGTCTTGGACTCATGTTTGAAATGTATACTACCCTTAGCAAGACTTGTAGTGAGGATGCTGTTGTCTAGGGTAGCAGAAAAAATTCCCCAGCAACACCAAAAGAATCTAAATTTTGTGCTTTTATCCTAAGGCATAAGTATTATTTTCTTTATGTATAAACTGCAACATATTGGGTTTTTTTTTAATTTTTTATTTATTTCTAGGAGAGACAGAGAGACAGCATGAGCAGGAGAGGGTCAGAGAGAGAGGGAGTCACAGACTCTGAAATAGGCTTCAGGCTCTGAGCTGGCAATCAGCACAGAGCCCGACGCGGGGCTCGAACCACAAACCGCAAGATCATGACCTAAGCGAAAGTCAGACACTTAACCGACTAAGCCACCCAGGCGCCCCTGAAACATATTGTTAAACATACTGAAGGTAGACTAGGTTGGTGACTACAATTATAACTGACCCTCTTACATATTAATTTTTAATTTGGATATGTTACTATTTCATGGTCCAAAGTTTCAGTTCACAGTCATTCGCAACCAGTTAACCCATGAAGTTGCAAGGTGAATTTACTTAGATGGCTGCTATAAGTAATGTCCAGTCCACACATCATATTTTGGGGTTCTCTTCTAGATTGTTTGGAATTTGGAAAACATTTCCCCATATGCATAAATTATGGGGATGATCAGTCCTATATTAGAGATCTTCTTTATTATTCATTTAAGTCGTCCCCTAAAAGGAATATCCTCTTGGCCCTGTTGCTACTGCTATTATGGTCTACTTGTCCAATCTTTTAAAGTTGACCATACTTTCCTCTTTTCCCTTGTAGCTCAACTACAAGTTGAGTTTCTTTGTTTATTCCATTTACTTCTCCTCTCATTCTTTTTACTAGAACTGCCTCTTCCAGAGGTAAAGGGGAGCTCTTTCCTTCACTCTCTGGTCTTCATAACCCAGTGTCTCCTCATTGTCTTCCTGTCTCCACTGACTGCTGTTTGTCTCTTCTCTTCACAGAACTTCCTTCTCTTTTTTCACCCCAAAGATGGGGACATATCCCAGCACAGGTCCTCTGCTCTCAGAAATTGTTTCTTTTTTCATGCTTTTTACTATTACTTCTAGTTGGTATAACCAGGGATTGAGGGAATGACCACCTTATCTCCTGTAACATCTCGGATCTCAAGTCTCATGTCTACTTACTGGACATCTTTTGAATACATCTTTTTTCCTCAAAAATCCATGTTTCTAAGATTTCTTTTTAAAAACTTTTTATTTGGATGTTCTGTTTGGTACAATGGATTATTCTTCTTCACTTGTCCCTTGATCTCCAGACTTCTGGTATTAGTTGGCTTTTCTGTCATAACAAACACCAGTCTCAATGACCCTTTCTTTATGGCATTTGTCACATCTATCTCTTGTGATCCCTCTTCCATCTGTCACTTGTGTCCATTGAAATCCTCTCTGATTAGTCTCTTTTTTCAGCCTCAATCTATTCTGCTTACTACTTTATATTAATTTTCCAGATTGGCATATTTGCTAAAACTTCAATGGCTTTTTTTCTGGAGAAAAGGAGCCAAACCTGACATGGCAGATCTCTTTAGTCTATTCTGTGTCTCCCTGTTCAATCATATCTTCTAGTTCTCAATCGATTGAGCTATTTGTGGTTCCACAGATAGCAGTGCAAACATTTCTGCCTGTGGCCTTTAGCTGATACTTTTTCCCTGACTGAAATGGCTCCTTTTGTTTCTACTTCTGTTATTCTCCTAATGCCTTATACTCCCTCCCTGAGCTTTATTATCTATGCCCAGTGATTCAGTTAACACCCAAAATTTGGCAGTGCTCATTATTATAGAAAACAGAATCCACTCAAGCTAGTTTACACAGAAGGGATTTCTTGAGAGAGGTATTCAGCTCTTTCACTTGATCATGTAGCAGCAGCGTTTCAGGAACTATAATAAATCACAGTACACATCTGGTGCCATGCTTCACCGCACCCTAGGGTCTTTGTTCCAACACCAGTAAACATGGCTCTAATATGGGGTCCCCGGGGACCTTTTCCTGTGGGTAGGCTATACGGCCTGTACCGAATGTCCTCCTGGCAGGGGGACCTTCTTTCCCCATGTGACCCGCATACCTCACTGTCTGCTCCTAGGGATTCACTCTATCCACAAGAGCCCCACCAGGTATTGAGCTACAGAGTTTCTGACTCTGCACTCCCCTGTTTATAGAGCCCTAATGGTTGTGAAACCTTCTCTTTTCTCCTTTTCCCCTTTCTTGTTCAGTTCCTTGCAGGTCTTTCCACTCTTTCTTTCTCTCCAGCTGCTTTTGAGGGGAGCTTCCTACCCTCTGTGGCTTCTCTCTCTCTCCCAGTTCACCTCTGTGCACCATGTACCAGCAGAGTTCTGTCACTCAAGTTATGCAGACTCTTTTGTTAGTCCTTATATCACTTTTCTCGCTGTGCAAAATGATTTGGTGCTGATCTAGCTGCATATCAGGGATAAAAGAAGCAGAGAATTTCCATGCTGTTCTGCCATCTTGGCCCCTCCCTTCAATCTCAGGGAAGAGTTTTTCTTATGCAGTTCCCCCCACACACTTTCTCTCTCTCTTTCACTCTCACTCTCTCTTATTTCTTTCTCCACGATCAGGGCTCCCTCTCCTTTGCAGCACCCACAGCCCTTCTCTCCCCCAAATCAACTCTCCACAGCTCCTGCCTTACACCATTTGGTGCATTTTTGCTCTCTCAGTCCTCAGATTGATTTCCTGGGTTTTCAAAATGTTTTGATATTTATCTAGTTTGAGGGAAAAGGCAAGGCTAGGGTCTCCCTACTCCTCCATCTTAACTCCATCCAGGGACATTTATTATTTAAATTTAGAATGAAGTAAAATTTTGTTTGCTTTGAAATTGTAGTTATAACCCCTTAAGGTAATTGAATATCTTCAAAAACATTGTAAATGGTTGGTTTCTAGATGAGTGGTAATCTCTAAGCATCATGTTTAGGTAATAATTATCTGGTGATCTTTCATACTTGCTTTCATTTCTTTTTTTATTTAAAAATTTTTTAATGTTTTATTTATTTCTGAGAGAGAGAGAGTGTGAGCAGGGGAGGGTCAGAGAGGGAGGGAGACACAGAATCTGAAACAGGTTCCAGGCTCTGAGCTAGCTGTCAGCACAGAGCCCGACGCGGGGCTGGAATCCACGAACCATGAGATCATGACCTGAGCCGAAGTTGGACGCTTAACCATTTGAGCCACCCAGGTGCCCCATACTTGCTTTCATTGCTAATAAATCTACTGCATTACTTGTTGAGATACCAACTGCCTGAAAGCATAAGTCTAGACAAGGAAACCAGATGTTTTTTCTCTCCAGTTATCTTTATTCATGAGGTAACTTAGTGAATTATTAAGTAACTTCTGGGTTCTCTTGATTCCTGTAGGGTTGTGTAGATGGTCTTCTGGACACTGGGTTCCAAGTGAATAAAATGAACAAACCAAGTCCACATATATTATCATTAACCTCATCAAAATAGTGTTTGGCCCCAAGTAAAGTGTTTTCATTCTGCTTTTATCCTTTCCTGACATATTTTGGTTTCTCTTTTTATTCAATGATCCATTTCCTGAATATTACTATTTGACAAATAGAACTTAATGTCTTTCAGTAAAATTGTGAGTAACATTTTCTGAGACTACTCAATAGAAGTTTTTTGTGCAATAAACATTTACTAACACAGAATTTACTAGTCAAATGTCTAACAAATGTAATTTTCAAATATAGACCGGCTCTCACTCTGCTTCAACCTCTGAGTGATTTTCTAATGAATCTGTCCAAATGACTTTCTTCCCAATCCTAAACCAGCTTATGTGATTTGTAAAATGGCAAAGGTTAATTAAGAGTTCAATTGTATTGCTTTTTGTTTATTTACTATTTCAGGAGGAGTTGTGTCATTTTATCAGATCTATTAGGTAAACCAAAAAGTTATTACTCTGCAAACTGAAAATTTTCTTCATTTTGACCAAGCCTTTTATGGCTGACTAAAAGTATGTACATTGATAGTTATATTTTCTTAAGGGAGACCAGCGACTATGGAAATTTTTGGTTCTAGAGTCAAAACTTCTATTGCAGGAGCCCAGCGGGACACCCTGAGTATGTGCACCATTATAGGCCTACCAGGAAACCAGCCACTCCAGTTTCATACTTTGATTTCAACTTGCCTCCTTCTCCATCAATGTCAGTATAAATAGAGAGCCAGTGTTGGGTGCAGAAGGCACCTACCCCCAACTTCCCCAGACACCCCGCAGAGGACTGTGCCACTCTGTGAATTTACTGACATGCCAACCTATGTCCTACTCTTTACTTGCTACCCATAACCTGGGAGGAAGGAGGGTTGGAGCTGAATGCAGACCTCTGGGAAACATGTAGGATTTTATGCTCACTCTTGTGATATGTGTATTTAGAGCGATACCTTCTTTTTCCAGATCTCTCATCAGCAGCACCGGTATAAAACACTGTCACGCTGACTAACATGGGACCCACAGTATATCAGAGTGTTTTCTTAGGGGCGTTCTGAAGGCTGCCTCAACCTTAAATACCTCCCTCCTCTTTGACGGGATAATTAAACTATGCCCTACATTTTACATGACACTCTACAGTTGACAGAGCCCTTTCGCTAGCATCATCCTGTCTAATCTTTATAAAGCTGTATCGTCCTGGTATTTTTTTTTTTTAATGAATGCATCTTTCATAGGTTTATTGATCCATTACTTTAATTGACGTAAAGAAATCTTTTTAAACTTACAATAGTTTATCAAGCAATACAAAATTTTGGTTACCTAAAATGTAATACTAATCTCATAGTAAACAGTGAACAGATTTTTTTTTTACACAGATACATGAAAAAAGTGGACCAAAGCCCATGCCATATCAAAAATGCAACAAAACTTTTTTTACCCTTTCGTTGATCTGACTTCCATAAAAAAAGAAAAGAATGGTGACTTCCCCCCCACCAAGTTTTTATTTAAATTTCAGTTAACATACAGTATAATATTAGTTTTAGGTATAAAATGAAAAAGTTTTGTAGCTTCATGAAAGAAAGACTTTGATTTGTAAATAAATCACTTTCCTATCTACACACATTCTTTTTTATAACTCTACTTTTATTTTTTAATTTTTTTTCCAAACAGTTTATTGTCAAGTTGGTTTCCATATAACACCCAGTGCTCATTCCCACAAGTGCCCTCCTCCATGCCCATCACCTCCCCTCCCCCCCACACCCATCAGTCCTCAGTTTGTTCTCAGCATTCAAGAGTCTCTCATGGTTTGCCTCCCTCCCTCTCCCCCACCATTTCCCCCCCTTCTTCTCCCCCTTGGTCCTCTGTTAAGTTCCTCCTAATCTTCCTATACGTGCAAACATA
>JAESUZ010003097.1:0-100551 GCA_017311185.1 Proteles cristata cristata
TGTTTAGATTTGTTATCTCTTCCCATGTGAATTTTGGTAGTGAGTGTGTGTTTAGGAATTTGTCTATTTTTTCTAAGTTGTCTAATTTGTTGACATATAATTTTTCATAGTATTCCCTGATAATTGATTGTATTTCTGAGGGGTTGGTTGTAATAATTCCATTTTCATTCATGATTTTGTCTATTTGAGTGCTCTCTTTTTTCTAGTTTAGAAGCCTGGCTAGACGTTTGTCAATTTTGTGTATTTTTTCAAAAAAACAACTCTTGGTTTCTTTGATCTGTTCAAATGTTTTTTTGGTTTCTACATTTTTATTTCTGCCCTGATTTTTATTATTTCTAATCTCCTACTGGGTTTGGAATGCTCTTGTTGCTCTTTCTAGTTCCTTTACATGCACTGTTAGATTTTGTATTGGGCCTTTTCTAATTTCTTTTTTTTTTTAATTTTTATTTATTTTTGAGACAGAGTGTGGGTGGGGGAGGGGCAGAGAGAGGGAGACACAGATTCCGAAGCAGGCTCCAGGTTCTGAGCTAGCTGTCAGCACAGAGTCCGACATGGGGCTTGAACCCACGAACTGTGAGATCATGACCTGAGCTGAAGTCGGACACTTAAGTGACTGGGCCACCCAGGTGCCCCTTCTAATTTCTTTAAATAGGCCTGGAGTGCAATGTACTTTCTTCTTAGGACTGCCTTTGCCACATCCCATAGAGGTTGTAATGTTGTATTCTCAGTTTCATTTCTTTCCATAAATTTTTAAATTTCTTCTCTAATTGCCTGATTGGCCCATTCGTTCTTTAGTAGGGTGTTCTTTAACCTCCATGTTTTTGAAGGTTTTCCAGACTTCTTCCTGTGATTGATTTCGAGTTTCATAGCATTGTGATCTAAAAGTGTGCATGGTATTGCCTCAATTATTTTATATTTCTTGAGGGCTGCTTTATGTCTCAGCATGTGATGTATCTTGGAGAATGTGCCATGCGCACTTGAGAAGAAAGTGAATTCCCTGGCCTCAGGATGTAGAGTTCTAAATATGTTTGTCAAATCTATTTGGTACAATGTGACATTCACGTGCATTGTTTCTTTAGTGATTTTCTGTCTACTTGATCTATCCATTGCTCTAAGTGGAGTATTAAAATCTCATGTTATTGGCACATTCTTATCTGTAATATTGTTTCTGTTTCTGAATAATTGTTTTATGTATTTATGTGCTTCCGTATTCGGTAATTAGACATTTATAATTGTTAGCTTTTTCTGATGGATAGACCCTCTAATTATTATATCATGCCCTTCTTCATCCCTTGTTACTCCCTTTACTTTAAAGTCCCGTTTGTCTAATATAAGTATAGGTATTCTAGCTTTCTTTTGACTTGCAGCAGCATGATAGATATTTCTTCATCCCCTATCTTTCAATCTGAAGGTGTCCTTTAGTCTAAAGTGAGTTTCTTGTAAACAACAAATAGTTGGATTTTGTTTTCTTATTCATTTTTCTACCCTATGTCTTTTGATTGGAGCCTTTAGCCCATTTACATTCAGTGTTATTATTGAAAAATATGGGTTTAGAGTCATTGTGTCCTTTGTAGGATTTATGCATGTGGTGATGTCTCTGGTATCTTGTGTTCCTTGCAATATTTCCCTCAGAGTGTCCCCCTCAGGATTTCTTGTAGGGCTGGTTTAGTGGTGACAAATTCTTTAGATTTTTGGTTATTTGGAAAGACTTTTATCTCTCCTTCTATTCTGAATGACAGGGTTGCTGGATAGAGGATTCATGGCTGCATATTTTTTCTTTTCATCATCTTGAAGATTTCTTGCCATTCCTTTCTGGCTTGCCAAGTTTCAGTCGATAGGTCTGTCACCACTCTGATAGGTTTCCCTTTGTATGTTAGGGCCTTTTCTCCCTAGCTGGTTTCAGAATTCTCACTTTCTTTATATTTGGCAGTTGCACTCTGATATGTCGTGCAGAAGATGCTTCCCTTTGTATGTTAGGGCCCTTTCTCCCTAGCTGGTTTCAGAATTCTCACTTTCTTTATATTTGGCAGTTGCACTCTGATATGTCGTGCAGAAGATCGATTCAAGTTAATGTCTGAGGGGAGTTCACTGTGCCTCTTGGATTTCAATGTCTGTTTCCTTCCCCAGATTGGGGAAGTTCTCTGCTGTAATTTGTTCAAGGACTCCTTGAGCACCTTTCTCTTTCTCTTCTTCTTCTGTAATTCCTATGGTATGGATATTGTTCCATTGCTGTTATCGCTGTGCTCTCTAACTCTCCTTTCATGTTCCTGAATCAGTTTATCTCTTTTTTTCTCAAATTGTGTCTTTTAATTCACCTATTCTCCTTTGTGCCTCTTCAACCTGTGCATTGCATACCTCCAATTTATTATGCATCTCATTTATAGCATTTTTTAATTCATCACAACTATATTTAAGCTCCATAGTCTTTGTAGCAATAGTTTCTCTGATGTATTCCATGCCTTTTTCATACCCAGCGATTAATTTTATGTCTCTTATACTAAATTTTTGTTCACTTATGTTGTTTATATCTGTTTTGAGAAGTTCTTTAGCTGTGATTTATTCCTGGATTTTCTTTGGAGGAGAGTACTTCTGTTTTATCGTTTTGGATAGCTTTCTGTGTCTTGTTAGTGTTAAAAGCTCATTATACACTCTGCACCTGTGAGTACTACTGTATTAAAGAAGGCTATTTTATTTTTTAAAATAGTTTATTGTCAAGCTGGTTGCCACTTAACACTCAATGCTCATCCCCACAAGCTCCCTCCTCCATGCCCATCTCCCCGCTGCCCCCCACCCATCCATCAGTCCTCAGTTTGTTCTCAGCATTCAAGAGTCTCTCTTGGTTTGCCTCACTCCCTTTCCCTCACCATTTCCCCCCTTCTTCTCCCACATTGTCCTCAGTTAAGTTCCTCCTAATCCTCCTATACGTCCAAACATATGATATTTGTCCTTCTCTGCCTGCCTTATTTCGCTCAGCATAACACCCTCAAGGTCCACCCATGTTGCTACACATGGCCAGATTGCATTCTTTCTCATTGCCATGTAGTATTCCATGGTATAGATAAACCACATCTTCTGGATCCATTAATCCGTTGATGGACACTTAGGCTCTTTCCATGTTTTGGCTATTGTTGAGAGTGCTGCTATGAACATTGTGGTCCATGTGCTCCTATGCATCAGCACTCCTATATCCCTTGGGTAAATTCCCCTATTGCTGGGTCATAGGGGAGTTCAATTGTTAATTTTTTGAGGAACCTCCACACTGTTATCCAGAGGGGCTGTACCAGCTTACTTTCCCACCAGCAGTGTAGGAGGGTGCCCTTTTCTCCACATCCTCGCCAGCATCTAGAGTACTCTGCTTTGCTCATTTTAGCCACTCTGGCTGGTGTGAGGTGATATCTCAGTTTCGTTTAGATTTGTATTTCCCTGATGAGGAGGAATGCAGAACATTGTTTCCTGTGTCTGTTGGCCATCTGGATGTCCTCTTTGGAGAAATGTCTGTTCATATCTTTTGCCCGTTTCTTCACTGGGTTGTTTGTTTTTCAGGTGTGGAGTTTGATGAGTTCCTTGTAGATTCTGGATATCAACCCTTTCTCTGATATGTCATTTGCAACTATCTTTTCCCATTCCGTTGGTTGCCTAATAGTTTTGTGGGTTGTCTCCTTTGCCATGCAGAAGCATTTGATCAGATGAGGTCCCAATAGTTTATATTTGCTCTTGATTCCCTTGCTTTTGGGGATGTGTCAAGTAAGAAGTTGCTGCGGTGGAGGTCAAAGAGGTTGTTTCCTGCTTTCTCTTCTAGGGTTTTGATGGTTTCTTGTCTCACGTTCAGGTCCTTTCTCCATTTTGAGTTTATTTTTGTGTATGGTTTGAGAAATTGATCTAGTTTTATTCTTTTGCATGTTGCTGTCCATTCTCCCAACACTATCTGTTAAAAAGCCTTTTCCCCCCCATTGGCTATTCTTTCCTTCTTTGTCAAACATTAGTTGGCTGTATACCTTTGGGTCCACTTCTGAGTTCTCAATTCTGTTCCATTGGTCTATGTGTCTATTTTTGTGCCAATACCATCGTGTCTTGATGATGACAGCTTTGTAGTAGAGGCTAAAGTCTGGGATGGTGATATCTCCCGTTTTGGTTTTATTCTTCAATATTACTTTGGCTATTCTGGGTCTTTTGTGGTTCCATACAAATATTAGGATACTTTGTTCTAGTTTTGAGAAATATGCTGGTGCAATTTTGATTGGGATTGCATTGAATGTGTAGCTTGCTTTCAGTAGTAATGACATTTTCACTATATTTATTCTTCCTATCCATGAGCATGGAATGTTTTTCCATTTCTTTGTGTCTTCTTCAATTTCCTTCATAAGGTTCTATAGTTTTCATCATACAGATCTCTTGTATGCTTTGTTACGTTTATTCCTAGGTATTTTATGGTTTTTTTGTGCAATTGTGAATGGGATCAGTTTCCTGATTTTTCTTTCTGTTGCTTCACTATTGGTGTATAAAAATGCAACCAATTTCTATACGTTGATTTTGTACCCTCTAACTTGGCTGATTCTTGGATCAGTTCTAGTGGGCTTCTGGTGGAGTCTGTCTGGTTTTCTATGTAGAGTATCATGTCGACTGCGAAGAGTCGAAGTTTGACTTCCTCTTTGCCAATTTCTGATGCCTTTATTTCCTTTTGTTAGCTGATGGCTGATACTAGGTCTTCCAGCACTATGTTAAACAGCAGTGGTGAGAGTGGACATCCCTGTCGTGTTCCTAATCTCAGGGGTAAAGCTGTCTGTTTTTCCCCATTGTGGGTGATGTTATCTGAGTTCGTCTCATAGACGGCTTTTATGATATTTAAGTAGGTTCCTTCTATCCCGACTTTATCGACAGTGTTTATTAAGAAGGGATGCTGTATTTTGTCCAATGCTTTTTCTGCATCTATCGGCAGGATCATATGGTTTTTATCTTTTCTTTTCTTGATGTGATGGAAACCATTGATTGATTTGCGAATGTTGAACCAGCCCTGTAACCCAGAAATGAATCCCACTTGATATGGCTGGATGATTCTTTTTATGTGCTGCTGGATTCGATTTGCAAGGATATTGTTGTGGATTTTTGCATCTGTATTCATCAAGGATATTGGACTGTAGTTCCTTTTTTTTTTTTTTTCTGTGTCTCTGGCTTGGGAATCAGAGTGATAGAGTGATGCAGGCTTCATAAAATGAGTTTGGGAGTTTTCCTTCGCTTTCTATTTTTTGGAATAGCTTGAGAAGAATTGGTATTAATTCTATTTTAATTATCTGGTAGAATTTCCTAGGGATGCCATCAGGTCCAGAGATATTATTTGTTGGGAGATTTTTGATAACTGATTTGATTTCTTCTCTAGTTATGGGTCTGTTCAGTTTTCCTATCTCTTCCCGTGTGAATTTTGGTAGTGAGTGTGTGTTTAGGAATTCGTCCATTTCTTCTAAGTTGTCCAAATTTTGGCATATAACTTTTCATAGTATTCCCTGATAACTGTCTGTATTTCTGAGGGGTTGGTTGGAATCAGTCCATTTTCATTCATAGTTTTGTCTATTTAGGTGCTTTATCTTTTTTTTGGGGGGAAGCCTGCTTAGAGGTATGTAAATTTTGTACATTTTTTCAAAAAAACAACTTTTGTTTTCAGTGATCTGTTCCATTGTTTCTTTGGTCTATGTTGTTTATTTCTGCTCTAATTTTTACTATTTGTCTTCTTCTACTCGGTTCAGGGCATTCTTGTTGCTCTGTCTCTAGTTCCTTTAGGTCAGCTGTTAGATGTTGTACTTGTGCTTTTTCTAATTTCTTGAAATAGGCTTGGAGTGCAATGTACTTTCCTCTTAGGACTGCCTTTGCCGCATCCCATAGATTTTCGATTGTTGTGTTTTCATTTTCATTTGTTTCCATAAATGTTTTTAATTTCATCTCTAATTGCCTGATTGGCCCATTCATTCTTTAGTAGGGTGTTCTTTAACCTCCATGTGTTTGGAGGTTTTCCAGATTTCTTCCTGTGATTGATTTCAAGTTTCAAAGCATTATGATCTGAGAGTGTGCATAGTATGATCTCATTGCTTTTATATTTATTTAGGACTGTTTTATGTCCCAGTATGTGATTGATCTATCTTGGAGAATGTGCCATGTGCACTTGAGAAGAAACTGAATTCCACGGCCTCAGAATGCAGAGTTCTAAATATATCTGTCAGATCCATCTGGTCCATTGTTATCATTCAAGTCCATTATTTCCTTAGAGATTTTCTGTCTGGTTGATGTATCCATTGTTGTAAGCAGAGTGTTGAAGTCCCCTGCTATTAGCACATTCTAATCTATAAGCTTGCTTCTGTTTGTGATTAATTGTTTTAGATATTTAGGTGCTCCCATATTCGGTGCATAGACATTTATGATTGTTAGTTCTTCCTGATGGATAGACATTTTAATTATTATGTAATGCCCTTCTTCATCTCTTGTTATTGTCTTTAATTTAAAGTCCAGTTTGTCTGATACAAATACAGCTACTCCAGCTTTCCTTTGATTTCCAGTAGCATGGTATATATTTCTCCATCCCCTTACTTTTAATCTGAAGGTATCTTCCAGTCTAAAATGAGTTTCTCGTAGACAGCATATAGATGCATTTTGGTTTTTTTATTAATTCTGCTACCGTATTTCTTTTGATTGTAACATTTTGCCCATTTACATTTAATGTTATTATTGAAATATGTGTGTTTAGAGTCTTTGTATCCTTTGTAGGGTTCACGTTTATGGTGGTGTCTCTGGTATCTTTGTTCCTTACAATATTTCCTTCACAGCGTCCCCCTCAGGATTTCTTGTGTGGCTGGCTTAGTGGTGACATATTCTTTCAATTTCTTTTTATTTGGAAAGATTTTTATCTCTCCTTCTATTTTGAACGACAGGCTTGCTGGATAGAAGATTCATGGCTGCATATTTTTTCTGTTCATCACATTGAAGATCTCCTGCCATTCCTTTCTGGCCTCCCAAGTTTCAGTCAATATGTCTGTCACCACTCTGACACGTTTCCCTTTGTATGTTAGGGCCCTTTTCTCCCTAGCTGCTTTCAAAATTCTCTTTGTCCTTGTATTTTGCCATATTTACTATGGTATGCCGTGCAGAAGGTCGATTCAAATTATGTCTGAGGGACTCCTCTGAGCTTCTTGTATTTCAACGTTTACTTCCTTCTCCAGGTTGGGTAACTCCTCTGCTATAATTTGTTCCCGGACTCCGTCAGCACCTTTCCCTCTCTCTTCCTCTTCTGGGATTCCTATGATACAGATATTGTTGTGTTTTGCCGTATCGCTGAGCTATCAAACTCTTCATTCTTGTTCCTGGATCAGTTTGTCTTTTTTTTGTCCTCTTCTTATTTTTCTATAATGGTGTCTTCTAAATCACTTATTCTCCTTTCTGTCTCTTCAATCCGTGCATTGGAGGCCTCAAATTTATTATGTATCTCATTTATATCGCATTTTTAAATTCTTCATGCCTATTTTTATTCTTTTTTTAAATATTTTTTATTTATTTCTGGGAGAGAGAGAGAGACAGCGTGAGCAGGGGAGGGTCAGAGAGAGAGGGAGTCACAGGCTGAAACAGGCTCCAGGCTCTGAGCTGGCAGTCAGCCCAGAGCCCGATGCGGGGCCCGAACCCACGAACCGCGAAATCATGACCTAAGCGAAAGTCGGACGCTTAACCGACTAAGCCACCCAGGCGCCCCGCCTATTTTTATTCTCCATTTTGTCTGTAGCCATAGTTTCTTTGATGTCCTCCGTGCTTTTTTCAAGCCCACCTATTAATTTTATGATTATTATTCTAAAATCTTGTTCAGGTATGCTGCTTATATCTATTTTGAGCAGTTCATTAGCTGTCAATTTTCATGGAATTTCTTTGGAGGAGAGCTGTTTTGTTTTGTCATTTTAGTTAGCTTTCTGTCTCTGTGAGTTTTAAAGACTTGTTACGCTCTCTGCACCTGTGAGTGCTGCTGTATCCAAAAAGACTCTTTGGCTCTCCAGGGCCTATCCTTTCAGAGAGTGTTTTTTGAATGGTATCTCTTGGTCTCTCTTGTTGGGACCTTGGTTATTTTATTTTCCTACTCGTAGTGATATTTGGGACTCTCCACCATGTGTACTTTGGCTTGTTTCTTGAGGTAGACCTGGAGAAGAAAACAGACAGACAAACATACAGGGAGCAGGAGCACACAAACGCACAGGCGAATTCAACTAACATGCGAAGCGAGAGGGAAAATGAAAAAGTTAAGAGAAAAGATGTAGGAGGGAAGACGACTAATGTCGAATAAAGAATACATAAAAAGGTAAAAAAGAAGATAAGGAAAGGAAAAAAAAAAGAAGAAAACCAAGGGACAAAGAATGGTTTACAGCATATAACTGGAATCCCAGGTATAGTTACATAGCCAGGTGTATGCAGTGCTGGTTGAAGAGCATAGGAAAAGAGAGAAGACAGCACAGGGCTGAGACAAAATTGGAAATAGAATGAACAAGCAGAAGGGATAAGAAGCTTTTTTCAAAGAGCTAAAGCGTGGAATATGGTTGGATAGGTGAGAGAAGGACGCTGGTGTTATCCAGAGAAACTGTATAGTCTAATTACTCCTGAGAGAAAGAGATGAAAAGGTCGGTAGGTGTATAATTTACATCTACAGAGTGGACTAGATGTGACTGTTTAAGTAAGCCGGTGACTAGAGTTAATCAGGTCAGTGTTCTGGGAAAAAAAGAAAAAGAAAAAAAAAAGAAGGAAAAAAAAAAGAAAAAAAAAGGGGGGGGGAGGACAGCTCTCTAGCAGAGTTGGGCGTGGTGTGATCCAGTGCGTCAGGTGGAAGATCTGCCTTAGCCTTTGTGGGGAGGAGAGTGGCGGTGCACCATTCCTTTCTTGAACCTAGCGCTACCCTCGGTTTTTTGGGTTTGTAAACTCCCCGTGCTGGGTGGCTCTTTAACCCAGACCAGGTCTAGTTTCCTAGTCCCAGCCCTTGTGCCTGACTGAAATTGCTGTAGACACAACCTGGCAGGTGATCCCTTCAGGGCAATTCCAAGCCTCTTGCCTAGCCCTGGGGATGGAGCCAGAAGCCGCTACTCCCATTCCTCCAGGTCAGGTTGGGGAGCTTGGGCGGGGTTTTGCCTGCAGAGCGTGTTTGGCCTGCTGGAGAGAGGGAAACCAGCTCCCTTTTTGTCTCGTCACCTGAAACATGAACTCACAGGCAAATCTCCCAGTTTTAAGCCATTCGCCTTCTCTCTAGAGTTCCAGCCACCTAGGAGCGCGGAGGTATGCGTGAGGTCTTCCAGGGATCCAGCCGAGCCAGGAATACAAAGGAGTGGTACTCTAGTGCGCAGCGCTAGACGAGTCGGCGTGCGGGGATCTCCGCTCATGGTCTTTTTGTGCCCTGAGCGGAGTTTTTTCTGTTTCTGAGCGACAGGGACCATATCTTGAGTAGTTTTGGACTCTCTCTTTTTCCCCTTTCACTCCCCGCAGAGGGAGATTGCCCCCGTCTCTCCTCTCTAATCCTGGCCCGATTTTATCTTCCCCAGTTCGTACTCACGTTAGAAGGCTTTCTCAGGGGATTCTGCGTCCTTCCTCTTCCAATGTCTTGGGTTCTGTAAGGTTTCCTATGGCTTCAGATCTTTTCCGTGAGAGATATGGGGGCGAGTGCAATGCATGGAGCTCCCTACCATTCCGCCATCTTGCCCCTCCAAGAAGGCTCTTTGTCCAGGGCCTCTCCACTCAGGAAGTGTTCCTTGAATGGTGTCTCTTGGTCTCTCTTGTTGAGACTTTATTTTATGTCCCTACTCGTAGTGGTATTTGCGACTCTCCACCATGTGTACTTTGGCTCATTTCTTGTGGTAGCCTATTTTGGGTCAGATTTCCCTGTGCCATAGGCGTAGCCAAGGTGGGCTGTACTGTACATCCCAAACCAGGCATCGTTTCCAGATGTTAGTCCCTGCACCCCATTGATATCGCTTGAAATTTAACCCAGAATGCCAAGTCCCTCTGAGCAGTTTCAAGCCTCTTGCCTCCCTACTGAGAATCAAGCCAAGCCAGAAGAGCGGTGGTGAGCCATAAGAGCTGAGGGTTCCCTTCCAGGTCAAGCTGGCTCATGAACAGAGGTTCGGGTTTTCCCGGGGTCACCTGGGACCAGTGCATCCCATTCAGGGTCAGCTGGAGGACAGGAAACTGGATCTCTCTGTGTCCTGAGTCGAGGTTTTTCTCTTCCCCAGTGTCAGAGACTGTGTCTTGAGTAGTTTCGGCCGCTCTTTCTTTTCCCCTAAACTCACCACGGCTCCCTGCAAAGGGGGCTTCCTCACCTCCCTCGTGTCTCCGTTCCTAGCCCGTTTTTATCTTCCCCAGTTTGCACTCATGCTGTAAAGTTTTCGAAGAGGACTCTGTATCTTTTTCCTCCCAAACTCCTGGATTCTGTAAGGGATCTATGGCTTCAGGCCTTCTCTATTTGAAAGACGGGGGTGAGTGAAATGTACGGATCTCTCTACTTCTCCACCATCTTGCCTCCCTCCAAAACTTACCAATTTTTTAAGTGACTTTTTTATTCTCCAAAGGACTATAGTCTATGAAACCTACTTGTTTTATTTATTATTTCATTTAAATTTTCTTTGTTTGTCACTTCTGTCTATACCCTGAAATTTTCTTAAAATATATTCTCATAACTTTCAGAAGAAAGGAGAAATTTAAAAACCTTAAAGTAGTAATTAGTGGTATACTTACTTAGGTTAATTGTAATATGTTTTCAGTTCTTCTAATAAAGGTTTACATGATTTTAGGATTTATAAAAAATCAGTGAAAGCCAAAGTGAACCACAATATTTTAAATATTTAAGAAAATTTTAAACCAACAAAATGCAATATGTTCTTCTCAGAAAAAAGGTAATAAGAGACTGTGGTATAAACTAAACCTCTGAAAATCTAGTTTTAATATTTTTTTTAAATTGAGAGTGACATCAGCATGATGGTGGAATAGGAGTCCCTAGAAACTTCTCCCTGCCCTCCCCCCTCCCGGGATGCCAATTCTACAGCAAAACACAGGTAAGTTCCTTTTGTAAGAAATCAAGAAGCAAGTTAGAGGTTCTTGCACTCAGAGCAAGTGTGAAAGTAGCCTCATTGAAAGTGGTAAGAAAATTTGATTTCTTTGGCTATTCATTCATTCATTCATTTCTTTGGCTATACTATTTCATTGGCACAGCATTATACTTTTGGGAGGAAACCCTTAGATCTCAGTTTCTTCCTGAAGAGGATAAGAGATGTACCAAATAACCACTATCCCAACTTTTTGAGGTGCTGGCAATGAACTGGTTTCTATCTCACCTGTCTCTGGATCTAATGGGATGCCAAATATACTAGAACTCTGAGAGCAAGAAAAAACAAAGGAAAGAACACACCCAAACTCGTTATTAGAGGGCAGCATTACTCTCATACCAAATCTAGACAAAGGCACTATAAGAAAACTACAGACCAATAACCCTGATGAATATAGATGCAAAAATCTTCAAACAATTAGGAGCAAACTGAATTCAACAGCCTATTAAAAGGTTCATAAATCATAACCAAGTTGGATTTATCCTGGGATGCAAGAATTTTTTTGGTGGAGGCAGGCTCCAAATGCTCTTTATTTTTTATTTAATTTTATTTCTTTTATTTTTTTTAATTTTTAACATTTATTCATTTTATATAGAGAGATAGAGTGCCAGTGAGGGAGGGAGGGAGGCAGAATCCAAACCAGACTTCAGGCTCTGATCTGTCAGCCCAGTGCCCGACGCTGGGCTTGAATCCACGAGCAGTGAGATCATGACCTGAGCTGAAGTCGGAGGCTTAACTGACTGAGCCACCAAGGTGCCCCTATTTATTTTAAGTTTTTATTTAAATTCCAATTCATTAACACACCGTGTAATATTAGTTTCAGGTGTACAATTTAGTGATTTAATATATACAATGACTGGTGATCATTACAAGTGCACTCCTTAATCCCCATCACCTATTGAAGTGATCTTTCCCTCCACCTTCCCTCTGATAACCATTAGTTTGTCCTCTACAATTAAGAATCAGTTTCTTGGTTGGCTCTCTCTTTTTTCCCTATGAAAATCAATTAGTGTAATAGAGCACATAAAAACTAAAGAATAAAAATACCATATGGATTCAGTCATATGTAGAATTTAAGAAACAAAGCAAACAACAACAACAACAACAACAACAACAACAACAAAGAGACAAACCAGAAAGGGGAGAGGCTAGTGGGTTGGGAAATGGGTAATATAGGTGAAGGGAATTAAGAATGCATAGTATATATACTGATCAAACTCCATTGTCTGGTGTTAATTGAGCCATATTATGTAAATCAAACTTACCAAGTTTTTAAGTGACTTTTCTATCCCCTGAGGAATAGAAATGAAATTCACTTGATTTATTTAAGACTTAATTTGAATTATCTTTAATTATCTGTCATTTCTGTCTTTACCCTGAGATTTAAAAAAAATATCTTCATTACTTTCAGTAGAAAGGAGACATTAAAAAAATAATGTCTTAATTATAAAAATTAATATATTATTAATTAAAATCCAAATTAGTTACATATAGTGTAATAATGATTTCAGGAATAGAATTTAGTTATTTATCACTTACATATAACATCCAGTGCTTACCCTAACAAGTGTCCTCCTTAATGTCCCTTGCCCATGTTGAGTACTGAATAATATATAGAATTGTTGAATCATTATATTGTACACCTGAAACTAACATAACACTGTATGTTAACAATACTGGAATAAAATAAAAAAATAAATTGAAAAAGCACAATTATCTTAATAGATGCAGAGAAAACATTTAACAAAATTGAGCACCCTTGCATGATAAATGCCCTTAGCAAACTGGGAACAGAAATACAGTACCTGAATGTGATAAAAGCCATATATGAAAAGCAAATAACTAACATTGTACTCAATGGTGAAAAATTGTAAATTTTTCCTCTCAGATGAAGAACAAGGCAAGGATGCTCACTCTCACCACTTCTATCCAATGTGGTAATAGAAGTCCTAGCCAGAAAAATTAGGGAAGAAACGGAAATAGAAAAATCCAAATAGCGGCACCTGGGTGGCTCAGTTGGTTAAGGGTTCGACTTCAGCCTAGGTCATGATCTCACAATTCATGGGTTTGAGCCCCGTGTTGGTCTCTGTGCTGGCAGTTAGCTCAGAGCCGGGAGCCTGCTTCAGATTCTGTCTCCCTCTCTCTCTGACCCTCCCCTGCTCACATTGTCTGTGTCTGTCTGTCTCTCTCTCTCAAAATAAACGAAACATTGGGGCACCTGGGTGGCTTAGTCGGTTGGGCGTCCGACTTTTGCTTAGGTCATGATCTCGTGGTTCGTATGTTTGAGCCTCGCATCGGGCTCTGTGCTGACTGCCAGCTCGTAGCCTGGAGCCTGTTTCAGGTTCTGTGACTCCTTCTCTCTCTGACCCTCCCCTGCTTGCGCTGTCTCTCTCTCTTTCCTAGAAATAAATAAAACATTAAAAAATTTTTTAATGTTAAAATAAATAAATAAATAAAACATTTAAAAAATTAAAAAAAGAAAACATCCAAACAATCTTTGTAGCTGATATGTTCTTTTATATATAAAACTCTACACACACACACACACACACACACACACACACACAACTACATTAAATGAATTCTCTAATAATAATAAAATAAATAAAAGTAAATTTACATGTTACAAAAATTTTTTGTGTCTATATACACTAACAGTTATCTATATGAAGAAAAAATTAGGAAAACAATTCCATTTGCAATAGTATCAAAAATAAAACTTAAGAACAAGCTGAACTAAGGACATAAAAACAAACTGAAAACTACAGAGCACTAATTTAAGAAATTAAGGAAGACAAAAACAAATGAAAACAAATCCCATTTCCATGATTTGGAAGACTTAATGTTAGGGGAGGGGCAAGATGACGGAGAAGTAGGGATCTCCTTACATGCACTCACGCCCAGGCATCACACGGAAAAGACCTGAAGCCATAGGAAACCGTAACAAACCCAAGAGATTGGGAGAAAAAGGACACGGATTCCACTGAGATAGCCTTCTAAGCTGAGTGTGAACTGGGGAAGATAAAATCGGGCCTGGATTGGAGACTGGAGGGACGGGCCACCCCCCTCTGTGGGGAGTGAGAGGGGAAAAAGAGAGTCTGAAACAGAAAAACTTCCGCTCGGGGGGAAAAACCTCCGCTCAGGGTGTAGAAAAACTTTGAGCACAAAATACCTGCGCTTCAGGCCCCCCCACGCTCCAACTCACCCCAGAAGGACTGCGCTCGCGGTTTGCTTGTTTGTGCTGGCTACTGGCTGGCTGGGAGAGGTTGCGTGCCTGCAGCCATTGCCCTCCTGACGGGCTTGGGCCCCTGGAGGAGGCGCGCACAGGCACCGGCGTCCGTGCTCCTAGCTGGCTGGAACTCTAGAGGGAAGGCAAAAAGCTGAAAACTGGCAGATTTGACCACGAGTTCGTGTTTTGGGTGACGAGACAGAGGGAACTTGATTTCCTCACTCCAGCGGGCTCAGTTTGCCTGCAGACAAGGCCCCCTGCCCCGCCCAGGCTCCCCAGCCCGACCCAGACGAGAAGGGAGCAGCGGCTTCTGGCTCCACCCCCAGAGCTAGCCTGGAAGCTTGGAATTGCCATGAGGGCGTTGCCAGGGGGTGGTGTGAGGCAATTTCAGCGGGGTGCTTGGCCTGGGATTTGGAGGCTGGGACTGGCCTGGGTTGAAAAGCACAACAAACTTAGGCTGAGCCCCTGGCCCAGGGAGTATACATACCTATAAAAGCGAAGTGGAGCTCCACCACTCTCCTCCCTACAACCGCCAAGGCAGAACTACCGCCTGACGAATTTGATCACACCACTCCCATCCCTGCTTGAGAACTGCCATCCTCCCTTTTTTGTTTTTGTTTTTTGTTTTTTTGGGAGATTTTTTATAACTATTCAATTTCCTCACTTGTTATGGGTCTGTTCAGATTTTCTCTCTCTTCCTGTGTGAATTTTGGTAGTGAATGCATGTTTAGAAATTTGTCCATTTCTTCTAAATTGTCCAATTTGTCAGCATATAATTTTTCATAGTATTCCCTGATAATTGCTTGTATTTCTGAGAGATTGGTTGTAAGAAGTCCATTTTCATTCATGATTTTGTCTATTTGGGTGCTCTCTCTTCTCTTTTTGAGAAGCCTAGCTAGAAGTTTGTCAAGTTTGTTTATTTTTTCAAAAAACCAGCTCTTGGTTTCATTGATCTGTTCAATTATTTTTTTGGTCTCTATGTTGTTTATTTCTGCGTTGATTTTTACCATTTCTCTTCTTCTACTGAATTTAGGGCGTCTTGTTGCTCTGCCTCTAGTCCCTTTAGGTGAGCTCTTAGATTTTGGACTTGCGCTTTTTCTAATTTCTTGAAATAGGCCTGGAATGCAATGTGATTTCCTCTTAGGACTGCCTTTGCTGCATCCCATAGAGTTTACATTGTTGTATTTTCGTTTTCATTTGTTTCCATATATTTTTTAATTTCCTCTCTAATTACCTGATTGACCCATTCATTCTTTAGTAGGGTGTTCTCTAACTTAATTGTTTTTGAGATCTTCCTGACTTCTTCCTGTCATTGACTTCAAGTTTTAAAGCATTATGACCTGAAAGTATGCATGGTATGATCTCAATTCCTTTATATTTATAGAGGGCTTCTTTATGTCTCAGTATGTGCTCTATTTTGGAGAATGTGCCATCTGCACTTGAGAAGAACGTAAATTCCCTGGCCTCAGGATGTAGAGTTCTAAATATATCTGTCAGATATATGTTCCAATGTGTCTTTCACATCGATTGTTTCTCTAGTGATTTTCTGTCTTGTTGACCTATCCATTGCTGTAAGTGGAGTATTGTAATTCCCTGCTATTAGCACATTCTTATCTCTGAGCTTGTTTCTCTTTGTGATTAATTATTTTATATATTTAGGTGCTCCCATATTCGGTGAATAGACATTTATGATTGTTAGTTCTTCCTGATGGATAGACCCTGTAACTATTATGTAATGCCCTTCTTCATCTCTTGTTATTGTCTTTAAAGTCCAGTTTGTCTGATATAAGTATAGCTACTCTGGCTTTCTTTTGATTTCCAGTAGCATGATATATATTTCCCACCCCCTTACTTTTAATCTGAAGGTATCTTTAGTTCAAAAATGAGTTTCTTGTAGACAGCAAGCATATAGATGGATTTTGTTTTTTGTTTTTTTTTTTTTATCCATTCTGCTACCCTGTATCTTTTGATTGGAGCATGCAACCAATTTACATTCAGTGTTATTATTGAAATATGTGGGTTTAGAATCTTTGTATCTTTTGAAGGGTTCATGTTTCTGGTTGTGTCTATGGTATCTTTGTTCCTTGCAGCATTTCATTCAGAGAGTCCCACTCAGGATTTCTTGTAGGCATTGCTTAGTGGTGACAAATTCTCTCAATTGCTGCTTATTTGGAAAGATTTTTTTATCTCTCCTTCTCTTTTGAATGACAAGCTTGCTGGATAGAGGATTCTTGGCTGCATATTTTTACTGTTCATCACATTGAAGATCTCCTGCCATTCTTTTCTGGCCTGCCATGTATCAGTAGATAGTTCTGTCATCACTCTGATAGGTTTGCCTTTGTATGTTAGGGCCCTTTTCTCCCTAGCTGCTTTCCAAATTCTCTCTTTGTCCTTGTATTTTGCCATTTTTACTATGATATGCCATGCAGAAGATCGATTCAAGTTCGTCTGAGAGGAGTCCTCTGAGCCTCTTGTATTTCAACATTGACTTCCTTCCCCAGGTCGGGGAAGTTCTCTGCTATAATTTGTTCCAGGACTCCTTCAGCACCTTTCCCCCTGTCTTCCTCTTCTGGGATTCCTTTGATACAGATATTGTTGCGTTTGACCGTATCGCTGAGCTCTCGAATTCTTCTTTCCTGTTCCTGGATCAGTTTGTCTCTTTTTTTGTCAGCTTCTTGTTTTTCTATAATGGTGTCTTCCAAATCACTTTTTCTCCTTTCTCCCTCTTCAATCCGTGCATTGGAGGCCTCTAATATGTTATGTAATTCATTTATCGCATTTTTAATTCTTCATGCCTATTTTTATTTTCCATTCTGTCTGTAGCCGTAGTTTCTTTGATGTCCCCTATGTTTTTCAAGCCCTGTTATTAATTTTACCATTATTATTCTAAAATCTTGTTCACTTATGCTGCTGATATCTGTTTTGAGCAGTTCATTAGCTGTCATTTCTTCTTGGAGTTTCTTCGGAGGAGAGCTCTTTCGTTTCGTCATTTTAGTTAGCTTTCCAGCTCTTGTTGGTTTTAAAGACCTGTTAATGCTCTCTGTATCTATGAGTGCTGCTATATCCAAGAAGACTCTTTGACTGTCCAGGGCCTATCCTTTCAGAGAGTGTTTTTGAATGGTATCTCTTGGTCTCTCTTGTTGGGACTTTGGTTATTTTATTTTCCTATTCATAGTGAAACTTGGGACTCTCAATCTTGTGTACTCTGGCTTGTTTCTTGAGGTAGCCCTGGAAAAGAGAACAGACAGACAAACACACAGGGAGCAGGAGCACACAAACGCACAGGCTAATTCAACTAACATGCAAAGCAAGTGGGAAAACGAAAAAGTTAAGAGAAAAGATGGAGGAGGAAGGGCGAATAATAGGGAGTATAAAATACATAAAAGGGTCAAAAAGGAGAAAAGAAAAGGAAAAAAGGAAACCGATGGACAAAGAACGGTTTAAAGCATATAACTGGATTTCCCAGCTACAGTTAAATAGCCATGTGTATGCAGTGCTGGTTGAAGAGCTTAGAGAAAGAGAGAGAAGACGGTGGGGATGAGGCAAAATTGGAAATAGAATGAACAGGCAGAAGGGATAAGAAGCTTTTTCCAAAGAGGTAAAGGGTAGAATATGGTTGGATAGGTGAGAGAAGGGTGCTGGTATTATCCAGAGAAACTATATAGTCTAATTAGTCCTGAGAGAAAGAGTTGAAAATGTCGGTAGTTGTAGAATTCACATCTACAGAATGGACTCATTGTGATTGTTTAAGCAAGCCGGTGACCAGAGTTAATCAGGTCAGTGTTCTGGGGAAAAAAGAGATAAAAGGGAAAGAAGAAAATAAGAAAAAAAAAATGGAGGAGGGCAGCTCTCAAAAAAGATGGGCATGGCGTTATCCAATGCCTCAGGCGGGAGTTCTGCCTTGGGGGTTGTGGGCAGGAGAGTGATGGTGCTTCATTCCCTTTTTGAACCAAGCGCTGCACCTCGCGTTTTTGGGCCTGTAAACTCCCCATACCGGTGGCGCAGCCAAAGTTGGTTGCACTCTTCAGCTCAGGCCAGTCCCAGTCTCCAAATCCCAATCCTCGCGCCCTGCTGAAATTGCCGTAGACACAACTTCACAGGCAACCCCCTCAGGGCAATTCCAGGCCTCCCGCCTGGCTCTGGGGGTGGAGTCAGAATTGCTGCTTCCTTCTCTGGCTTGGGCTGGCGAGCATGGGCGGGGGCTTGCCTGCCAGGTTCGCTGAGCCCAAGCCCGCTGGAGTGAGGAAAACCAAGTCCCTCTATGGCTCGTCACTCAAAACACGAACTCATTGACAAATTTCCCAGTTTTTAGCTCTTTGCCTTCCCTCTAGAGTTCCAGCCAGCCAGGAGCACGGACCCCCAGTTTCCGCACGCGTGGCTCTTTCTGGGGCCCAAGCCTGCCGGGAGGACAATGGCAGCAGGCGTGCCGCTACTCTGAAGTCCAGTCCGCCAGGAGCAAGTACAAAGAAGCAGTCTGTGAGCTCAGTCCCCCCGGGACCAGTTGGCGCGAGGGGACCTGGTGTGCAGGTATTTGGCAAGTATGGTCTTTCTATGCCCTGAGCAGAGGTTTTTCCCCCCTGAGCAGAGGTTTTTCTGTTTCACACTCTCTTTTCCCCCTCTCACTCCCTGTGGAGGCTAGAGGGGGATCGCCTCCGACCCTGGAGTCTCCGATCTTCGTCCGATTTTATCTTCCCCAGTTCGCACTCACGTTAGAACATTTTCTCAGTGGATTCTGAGTCCTTTTTCTCCCAATGTCTCAGGTTTTGTAAGGTTTCCAGTGGCTTCAGATCTTTTCCATGTGATGTATGGGCGAGAGTGCAAGTACGGAGCTCCTTACTTCTCCGCCATCTTTCCCCCTCCTAGATTCACTTTAAAGAAGCACAATATCTTTTCCTTTCTGTTTTCTTCAGTCCCAAATTAATGTACTTTTTATTCTGAGTATTGTGTACCTGAGGAAAAAATTCTTCTTCTGTTGAGTGAGTGTCATCTAAATCTTCTATGAGAGTTTAGTATATTGTGTTTTCATGATATACATTTTAACTTTCTTACCTACATGTAAATTTTTTAAAATTTTTTTATTTATTTCTAGGAGAGAGAGAGAGAGACAGCGTGAGGAGGGGAGGGTCAGAGAGAGAGGGAGACACAGACTCCGACATAGGCTCCAGGCTCTGAGCTGGCAGTCAGCACAGAGCCTGACACGGGGCTCGAACCCACAAACTGCGAGATCATGACCCAAGCGAAAGTCGGACGCTAACCGACTAAGCCACCCAGGCGCCCCAATGTAAATTTGTTTTTTAAATGTGATGAAGTTTACATTTAGTTTGAGAACCTTAGTTTACAGATATTGTATATAGATGTTGGAAGACATTAGCTCTCTGACTGTATATTCCAGAAGAATGTGACTTAGGCTGATTTCTAAGCTTATAATTTGTGGTTTATGGTTAAGCTATTAGACAACTCAAATTTCTGTATTCAGACACTTGGTGTCTAGTCTATTTCAACATATTCAAATTAGTAAAAACTAAGATCGGTATTAAAACACTACATTGATTTCAGTATATTTAGAATTCTAAATCGATTTGAGCATTAATTCCTCTTTGTGATTTATTAAAATATGCAATGCAGACATGACTTTTTATCTTACTATAGTAATATAGCTCCCAAATGATAATTTTATAATATATTCTTCTGGATTTTTTATTTACTTTTTTGTCCATTTTGTGTTGGAATAGGCAGTCTCAATATTATCAAAAAGAAATTTAGCACCCCCAGTTTGTCGAAACATAATTGGCATACCATAATGTATAAATTCAAGGCATACAGCATAATGATTTGATTTACATGTATCGTAAAATGATTACCACAGTAAGTTTAGTTAGCATCATCCATGTCTTATAGATACAAAAAAAAAAAAAAAAAAGAAAGAGAGAGAGAGAGAGAGAGAAAAGTTTTTTCCTTGTGATAAGAACTCTTAGGATCTGTTCTCTCAATAACTTTCAAATATACTATGCAACAGTATTAACTATAGTCAACATGCTGTACATTACAACCCTAGTAATTATTTATGTTATATCTGAAAGTTTGTACCTTTTGACCTTCATCAAATCCCTTTCTTTTTTAGTTATATAGACAAAGTACAAAAAACATTCTACTTAACCCTTATTTTTATTTATCAGTGTGTCTCAATCTTTTTATTTACACTGGGGTTTCTGGATACTTCAAAGCCAAAGTTACTGGAAGGTTTGGTCAGTCTAGCATTTTCTACATGCAAAAATAGGAAGCACTTTTTTTTTGCGGGGGGGCAAACACTATATTCTGAGATGATGGGTAACATGAGTTAATTACTGTGAATTTTCCCCAAATCATATGGAAGCTGATAACTCTAGACTTTAGAAAACATTTTCTAAGCACATGTAAATTTTGGCATAAACACATGTTTAAGCTCAAATAAAGTTACAGTTTTTGATATTATTCTGAATCAAACAAATCCTGAAAGTTTAATGCAAAGGTGATTTTTCAAAGCACCATGTCCTTATTGTCAAAATTCTATGTCATTTTTGACTGTATATGTTTTGCATCAAAATGCTGTACACCCATTAGAATGGCTAAATCCAAAACTTAGAGAATAGCAATTGCTGATAAGAAGAAAAAGAAATTCTCATTTATTGGTGGTGAGGATGGAAAATGGTACAATCACTTTGAAGTACAGTCTGAAAGTTTCTCAAAAATCTAAATATACTCTTCCCGTAGGCTCCAGTGATTACACTCTTAAGTATTTACCAAACTGAATTGTAAATGTATGTCTACTTAAATCCTGCATGCAAATATTTATAACAACTTTATTCATGATCACAAAAACAACAACAACAGAAAAAAACCTGGAAGCAACCACAATGTCTTTCAATAGACAAATGGATACATTGGAATACTAAATTGAATGGAATATTCTATTGGCAGACCGCAGACACAATCTACACTTACCATCCACCTTGAAAGCACAGACCAGTGCACGATCCAGGTGTTGTAACTGGCTTCCCATCTCAGTGAGTCTCAAGCAGGACCCTAGACCACACCAGCTCGGGCCTTCCAAATGAGGCAGCCACACGGAAGGCACACCTGGATGTCTCTAATCAATGCTCACTACAGCTCTGGCCTTTACATCAGGCACAAAGCACCCCAGAACATTCCAGGCCTACACCGCTTAGGTTTCAGGAAGCTTGCCAGGACACCCCAATGTAGAGTGTTCTGAAACAACCCAGCTGATGTCTGCTTTGGATCCAGCCAACCCACCAGGGTGTTCCTTATTTAAAGCATCCTAGGAACCCTTAGACTCCACTAGCCTCAGTTACAACAAATCTACCAGGGCACCCTTGCACGGAGTGCTCTGGAAAACCTCATCCCACATCAGCCAAGGCTCCAGTTGTCTCCCAGAGCACCCCCTGTGCTGAGCACCTCAATACATGTGGCTTGCACCCACTTCAGCTTCAGCTGTGTAAAGAGTCCAGAGGCCACACCAGGCCTCACCCACTTCATTTTAGTTGTCTGCCAGGGCAAATCATACACAGAGTACCTTACAATCTCCACTGCTTGTACCCTGCCTTGGATTGAGCCATCCCTCCAGGGTATCCTCTGTGCAGAGAGCCTTAAAGCAACCAAAGGTTTCTCTTGTATACAATTTTTTACTTCTTTCTTGCTGTTTTTAAATTGTCTATTTATCTTTAACTTTTGACATTTTTATTATTATGTGTCATGGTATGGACCACCTTGGGTTTATTTATTTATTTATTTATTTTTTAGAACTCTCTGTGCTACTTAAACCTGTATGTCTATTTCCATCCCTAGGTTAGGGAAATTTTCAGTTATCATTTCTTCAAATAAATTTCTGCCTCTTCCATTTTCTCTTTTTCTTCTGTGAACTCTAGAATGCAATGTTTGTTTGCTTCAGGTTGCCTAAGAAATCCCTTAACCTATCATCATGTTTTTTACACTTTTTTTTTCTCTTCAGCTTATATGCTTATTACTCTAATTTCCAGATCACTGGTACATTCTTTTGTATCTGCTAATCTATTGTTGGTTTACTGTCATGTATTTTTTATTTCAGTTATTTTATTCTTCAATTCTGATTTTTCAGCAGAAAGTTTATAGGCCAGAAGGGAGTGGCATGATATATTCAAAGTGCTGAAAGGAAAGAACCTACAACCAAGAATACTCTGCCCAGAAATTCTCTCCATCAGAATCAAAAGAAAGATAAAAAGTTTCTCAAACAAAAGTAAAATAGTATATTACTCTAAATCAGCTTTGCAAGAAATGTTAGAAAGACTTCTTAAAATGAAAAAGACAATGATACAAGTACATGTAAGAAAACTATGAATAAAAAGATGTAAAATATGACATTATATCCATAAAATGTAGAGGAGGAAGTAAAAAATAAGTTTTGAAAGAATATATTTGAATGTTTGAACTGAAAATACCATCATCTTCATATAGATTGCTATATACATAGGAAGTTATATATTCATACCATGGTAATCATGAACCTAAAATATATAATAAATACACAAAAGTTATAGAGAAAGAAACCCTAACATAACAGTACAGAAATGCATCAATCACAAAGGAAGAGAGCAAGAGAAGAAAGGAAGAGATGAAAATTATAAAAACAACTGGAGGGGCACCTGGATGGCTCAGTAGATTGAGTGCCCAACTTCAGCTCAGGTAATGACCTCATGGCTTGTGGTTTTAGCTCTGCATTGGGCTCTGTGCCGACAGCTCAGAGCCTGGAGCCTGCTTCTGATTCTGTCTCCTTCTCTCTCTGTCCCTGCCCCCTCTCTCAAAAATAAACACTAAGTTTTTTTTTTTAACTAACAAAATGGCAATACATACATACTTGTAAATAATTACTTTAAATGTAAATGGCTTAAATATTCCAATAAAAAAGATAGGGTGACTGAATAGATTTTTAAAAAGACCTATCTGTATGCTGCCTGGTATAGACTCACCTCAGACCTAAAAGTATATACAAACTGAAAATGAAGGTATAGAAAAGCATTTACCATGTAACTTGGAATGAAGAAGAAAGGAGTGATCATACTTATGTCAAACAAAAATAATTTAAAATAAAGACTGTAAAATGAAAATAAGCACATTACATAATGATAAAGAGATCAATTTAACAAGAAGATGTAGCAATTGTAAATATTTATAAAACAAATACATAAAACAAATATTAATGTATACCATGGGAGAAAATTATGGTAGTACAATAATAGTAGGAAATTTTAACACCCCACTTACATCAATATATATATCATGTAAGAAAAAAATCAATAAAATAATTGGCTTTTAATGACTCAGTAGACCAAATGCTCCAACCAGATGTATACAGACCTTTCCATCCAAAAACAGAATACATATTCATTTCAAGTGTAAGTGGAACATTCTTCAGAATAGATCACAGGTTAGGCTACAAAACAAATACCACTAAATTTAACAAAACTGAAATCACATCATACTTCCTTTCTGACCATAGCAGCATGAAACTTTTTTTAAATATTTTTATTTATTTCTAGGAGAGAGAGAGAGAGAGAGAGCGTGAGCAGGAGGGTCAGAGAGAGAGGGAGTCACAGACTGAAACAGGCTCCAGGCTCTGAGCTGGCAGTCAGCACAGAGCCCGACGCGGGGCTCGAACCCATGAACCGTGAGATCATGACCCAAGCGAAAGTCGGACGCCCAACCGACTATGCCACCCAGGCGCCCCTGAAACTTGAAATAAATCACAAGAAAATAACTGTAAAAACACAAACACATGGCGGCCAAACAAAAACTAAACGACCAATGAGTCAATGAAGCAATCAAAGTTGAAATAAAAAATTATTAGTGACAAATTAAAATGGAAATACATCAGTCAAATTCCTTGAGACACAGTGAAAACAGTTATAAGGAAATCTGTACTGACATAAGTGCAATTCAAGAAACCAGAGAAAAAGCTCAAATAAACAATGTAATTTAAAATCTAAAAGATCTAGAGAAAGAATAGTCCAAGTGACATGACATAGAGACAAAAGAAAGAAAGAAAGAAAGAAAGAAAGAAAGAAAGAAAGAAAGAAAGAAAAAAAGAAAGAAAGAAAAATAAAGACAAAAGTAAATGAAACCGAGAGGTGGTCCTTTGAAAAGATAAACAAAATTGATAAACCCTTAGCCAGACTGATGACAAAAAACCTTTAGCTAGACTCAGATGAAAGATCCAAATAAATAAACTTAGAAATGAAAGAGGTGAACTAAAAGCTGAAACAACATTAATACAAAAGATTATAAGAGAATTCTACACAAATCATATGCCAACAAATTGGACAACACAGAAATGGATAAATTCCTAGAAACATACAACCTTCGAAAAAGGAATCAGGAAGAATTAAGCAATCTAAACAGATCAATTAATAGTAATATAATTTAATCAGTAATCAAAAACCTGACAAAATATAAGTGCCCAGGATCAAATGAATTCATTAGTAAATTCTTTGGAATACTTAAAGCAGAATTAACACTTGTTCTTCTAAATCTATTTCAAATAATAGAAGATGAAGTGAAGCTTCCAAACATATTCTACAAGGTCAACATTCTCCTAATACCAAACTAGAAAAAGATACCAAAAAGGAAGGAAGGAAGGAAGGAAGGAAGGAAAGGAAGGAAAGGAAGGAAAAAAGGAAGGAAGACTGTAGGCCAATATTTCTGATGAACATAGACACAAATATTTTCAACAAAATATTAACAAAACACATTTAGCAATACATTAAAAAATTAAAAAGATCATTCACTGCAACCAAGTGGGACTCATTCCAGGGATGAAAAGATGGTTCAGTATTTCCAAGTCAATCAATGTGATATACCATATCAATAAAACAAATAAAAGTTATATGATTATTTCAAATGATGCAGAAAAAGCATTTGACAAAATTCAACATTCAATCATGATAAAAACTCTCAACAAAGTGGATTTAGGGAGAACATACTTCAACATCATAAAGACCATATATGAAAAACCCACAGCTAGCATCATAAGCAAGGTGATCTTTAAATGGATCCTCTAAGGGATGTGCCATCTATCAAGACTTTTATTGAACATCACATTGGAAGTCCTAGCTTCAGCAATCAGAAAAGGAAAGGGAGACATCCATACTGGCAAGGAAGAATTTATATGGTCATTATTTGAAGATGACATGACACTATACATAGAAAACTCCAAAGATTCCACAAAAAAAACTTTAGGAAGTAAAAGGGAATTCAATAAAATTGTAGCATACAAAGTCAAAACCCCAAAATTGGTTTCATTTTTACATACTAATAATGTAGTAGGAGAAAGAGAAATTAAGAAAACAATTCCATTTACAGTTAGACACACACAAACTAGGAATAAACTTAACAAAGGAGGTAAAGGACATATACATGGAAAACTACAAACAACTGATGAAAGAAATTGAAGACAACACAAAGGAAAAAATATTTTATGCTCATAGATTGGAAGAACTAATGTTGTTAAAATGTCCATACTGTCAAGAGCAATCTACAGATTCAATGTCATCCATATCAAAATACACACAGCATTTTTCACAGAACTAGACGAATAGCATTAAAATGTGTATGGAACCACAAAAGACCCCAAAGAGCCAAAATAATCTCAGGAAAGAAAAAGAAATCTGAAGGTATCACAATCCAGAATTTCACAATATACTACAAAGTCATAGTCATCACAACAGTATGGTAAAGTCACAGAGACAGATGCATAGCTGAATAGAACAGAATAGAAAGCCCAGAAAAGAGCCGAGAGAGAGAGAGAGAGAGAGAGAGAGAGAGAGAGAGACAGAGAGAGAGACAGAGAGAGAGAGAGAGATTGCACAAGGAAATACACAAGGAGAACAGTTCACTTCCACAAAGTCATTGGCTGCAAAAAGAGAAGAGCTGATTTTCATGAATTTTTGCAACCAGTGGGGCTCAAAGACTGGAATTTTAAAGATTACCAGGCTTGGCTGGGAAAGAACCCTGAGAGTGCTGCCCTACTTCTGGAGAGAAAGGCAGGCAAACAACCCTGGGGCTGATAGCATGATGTGAGGATCATCTAAGGCACATAAAGAAGAGACTGCTCTTATTGGAGCTCATCTGTGAGAGGTGACACTCACAGATGTCTCTTTGGGGACAAAAGAGCCAGTGGGTGTCATTTCCCTCTCCCACCCCTCAGCATAGGCATGGAGATGCCTGCTAAAGGCTTTCACCCTGACAGGGTCTAATCAGCATACTTCCTCCAAGTCCCATGACCCAATACTCTAGTGTGATTGCCCTTTTTGGTCAAACCTGCATCTGTCCCAGCACGGCAAGACCCTCACCCAGGTTAGTGTAGGCTTTTGCCACAGAATGTCCCTAGAGTTTGAAGTTTTAAAAGACAGCAGGCTTTGCCCAAAGTGCACAACAATGCTCCAAGCAGGCAAGCAACCAGGAGATAGACAGCTTGAAAATGGTAATTTGAAAAATGCCTGGGAGGCACAAGGGGGAGGTAATTCACTCTTCTGGGAGTGCTGCCTTGAGAGAAACAAGCATGGAGACACCGGACCAGGGACAAAGAAGGTAGCTGGTGCCATGTCTCTCCTCCACCATTTCAGCATAAGCCAGTTTCAGTAATTGGCACAGCGCCAAAACTGGCTACCTGACATGCTTCCATTAAGTCCCATCCCCCTGCATTCTGCTGTTACTGTTTTTCTCAGGTTAAGTGTGCTTAAGACCCAGCAGAGTGGCCCCCTTCTCCAGAAGACCAGCAGAAACACTTGCACATGCCATGTCCCTAGAAGAGAGACTTTTGCAAGGCTTCAGTTCTAGTGGAAGTAGCATCTAGGGTACACCTAGAAGCAAACTAGAGCACACCTAGACTTTTGCAAGGTGTACACCTAGTTAAAATTCACCATAGTTAGCTCAAACTCCAAACACTCCCAACTGAAGTCAAGGAGAAACTCTGCAGAGGACTGATCTGAGGGAAAAAGGAGCCAAAAAAAAAAGGCAGCATACACCAGAGACACTTCCTGAAGTTCCAGGCTTTGGACAATATATGACCTCTTCTTCATAAAGCCATTACACTTGGAAGCAAAAAAAATAACAGGCTTTTCTAACACAGAGAATACAGAGACCTAAGCAAAATGGCAAAAGAGAGGAATGCATCTCAAAGGAAAGAACAAGGAAAGGTCATGGAAAGAGATCTAATGAAAAACAGTTGTAAGTAATATGGCTGATGTAGAATTTAAAGCAACAGTCACAAGGGTACTGGCTGGGCCTGAGAAAAGTATGGAAGATACCAGGGTACCCTTACCACAGAGATAAAACAGTTAAAAAAAAAACAGTCAGAAATGAAAAAAAATACACTAACTGAGACTTTAAACTGACTGTAATGACCACAAGGCTAGAAGAAGTAGAAGAATGAATAAGTGATGTAGAAGATAAGACTAATGAAAGTAATGAAGCTAAACAAGAGGAAAAGAATTATGGATCACGAGAATACACTTAGGGAACTCAGTGCCACCATCAAACAGTAACATCCATATTATAGAGTCCCAGAAAAAGGAGTAGAAGATTTAGTTGAGGATATAATAGCTGAAAGCTTACCTAATCTAGGAGGAAAACAGACATCTAGATCCTGGAGACAAAGGGAACTCCCAGTAAAGTCAGCAAAAGCAGGCCAAGCCACCAAGACATATTACAACACCAAGACATACTGTAATTAAACTTGAAAAATATAACGACAAAGCAAAATATCTTAAAAGCAGCAAGAAAAAAGAAATCCACAACTTATAAGGGAAGACCCATAAGGCTAGCTGCAGGTCTTTCCACAGAAACTTGCCAACCTAGAAGGGAGAGGCACGATATATTCAACATGCTGAATGGAAAAAGTCTGCATCAAGAATACTCTATCCAGGAAGGCTATTATTCAGAGTAGAAGAATAACTAAACAGTTTCCCAGACAAACAAAACTTAAAGGAATTTGTGACAGCTAAACTAACCCTGCAGAAAATATTAAAGAGGAGTTTGGGAAAGAAAGACCAAAAGTGACAAAGATGAGAAATGAACAGAGAAAATTTCCAGAAACAAAAAGAAATAAAATGACACTAAATATATATCTATCAATAACTATTCTGACTCTGAGTGGACTAAATGCTCCAATCAAAAGACATAGGGTGTCAGAGTGGATTAAAAAAAAAAACCATAAATCGTACCTACAAAAGATTCATTTTAGGCCTAAAGATATCTGCATACTGAATTTTAGGGAATGGAGAAACATTTATAATGCAAATGGAGGTGAAAAGAAAGCCAGAGTAGCAATACTTATATCAGACAAGCTAGATTATACCAATGACTACAACAAGAAACGAAAAAGGACATTATATCATAATAAAGGGGACTATCCAACAAGATCTAACAATTATAAATATTTATGACCCCAATATGAAAACACCCCAATATAAGAATCAATTAATAACAAACATAAAGAAACTCGTTGATAATACTATTGGGGGACATTAACACACCACTTATGTCAAAGGGCAGATCATCTAAGCAGAAAATCAACAAGGAAATAAGGGCTTTGAATGACACTGGATCAAATGAACTTAACAGATATTTTCAGAACATTCCATCCCAAAGCAGCCGAATACACATTCTTTTTGAATGCACATGGTACATTCTCCAGAATAGATCACATACTAAGTCACAAATCTGACCTCAATAAGTACAGAAATTTTGAGACCACACCACGCTTATTTTCTGACTACAATGCTATGAAACTTGAATTCTACCACAAGAAAGAATTTGTAAAGACAACAAATATATGGTAGTTAAACAACATGCTAGTAAAGAATGAATGGGGGTGGGGGGGCGATGCCTGGGTGGTTCAGTTAATTATCTGACTTTGGCTCAGGTCATGATCTCACGGTTCGTAGGTTCGAGCCCCTCATCGGGTTCTGTGCTGACAGCTCAGAGCCTGGAGCCTGCTTTGTATTTTGTGTCCCCCTCTCTCCCTGCCCCTCCCATGCTCACAGTGTCTCTCTGACCCCCCAAAAATGAATAAAGACGTTAAGAAATTAAAAAAAAAGAATGAATGGGTAAACCAGGAAATCAAATAAGAAATTTAAAAAATACATGACAAATGAAAATGAAAACACGACAGTCAAAAATCTTTGGGATGCAGCAAAAGCTGTCATAAGCAGGAAATATATATCAATACAGACCTACTTCAAGAAGCAAGAATAACCTCAAATACAAAATCTAACCTTACACCTAAAGGAGTTAGAAAAAGAACAATGAGCAAACCTTAAAGCCAGCAGAAGCAGTAAAATTAAATGAATTAAAGCATAAATAAATGACACAGAAACTAAAATTAAAAAAAAAATAGCAGAACAGATTAAATAAACCAGGCTGGCTCCTTGAAAAAAATAATGAAATTGATAATCCCCTAGCTAGATTTACCAAAAAGAAAATGAACCAAATAGATTCACAAATGAGAGAGGAGAAATGACAACCAACATGACAGAAATACAAACAATTGTAAGAGAATATAATTAAAAATTATATGCCAACAAATTAGACATTATGGAGAAAAATCAATTTCTAGAGACATATAATTAACAAAAGAAATAGAAAACTTGAACAGACTGATATCCATCAAAGAAGTTAAATCACTAATCAGAAACCTCTCAAGATGAGGCACCTGGGTGGCTCAGTTGGTTAACTGTCCAACTTCACCTCAGGTCATGATCTCACGGTTCATAGGTTTGAGCCCCGCATCAGGTTCTGTGCTGACAATTCAGAGCCTGGAGGCTGCTTCAGATTCTGTGTCTCCCTCTCTGTCCCTCCTCTGCTCCCGTTCTGTCTCTCTCTGTCTCTAAAAAATAAATATACATTTAAAAAAAAACTTAAAAAAACTCCCAATATACAAAAGTCCAGGGCCAGATCTCTTCACAGGGGAATTCTACCAGACATTTAAAGAACAGTCAATACCTATTCTTCTCAAACTATTCCAAAAAATAGAAATGGAAGGAAACCTTCCAAATTTATTCTATGAGGCCAGCATTACTCTAATTCCAAAACCAAATAAAGATTTGACCAAAAAATAGAATTACATATGGTATTTGTCTTTCTCTGCCTGACTTATTTCGCTCAGCATAACAAGGAGGATTAGGAGGAACTTAACGGAGGACCAAGGAGGAGAAGAATGGGAGAAATAGTAGGGGAGACGGAGAGAGGCAAACCATGAAAGACTCTTGAATACTGAGGGGCGCCTGGGTGGCTTAGTCGGGTAAGCGTCCGACTTTCGCTTAGGTCATGAACTCGTAGTTCGTGGGTTCGAGCCCCGCGTCGGGCTCTGTGCTGACTGCCAGCTCAGAGCCTGGAGCCTGTTTCAGTCTGTGACTCCCTCTCTCTCTGACCCTCCCCTGTTTATGCTCTCTCTGTCTCTCCTAGAAATAAAATAAAAAACATTAAAAAAAAAAAAGACTCTTGAATACTGAGAACAAACTGAGGACTGATGGGTGTGTGGGGGAGGAGGACACTTGTTGGGATGAGCACTGGGTGTTATATGGAAACCAAGTTGACAATAAACTAATTATAAAAATAAATAAATAAATACATAAGTATAAATCAAAATAACAAATAAAATAAAACTTGAAAAAAATAGAATTACAGGCCAATATCCCTGATGAACATAGATGAAAATATTCTCAATAAAATACTAGCAACTTGAATTCAAAAGTGCATAAAAAGAATCATTCAATAGGATTAAGCGAAATTTATTCCTGGGCTGCAAGAGTGTTTCAGTATTCACAGATCAATCAATGCGATATACCACATTAAGAAAGGATAAGGACCGTATGATCTCTTCAATAGATGCAGAAAAAACATTTGACAAAGACAACATCCATTCTTTATGAAATCTATGAATAAAAGAGACAGAAGGAACATATCTCAACATCATAAAAGCCATATGCAAAAAACCCACAGCTAATATCACCATCAATGGGGAAAAACTGAGAGCTTTTCCTCTACAATCAGGAATAAGACAGGAATGTAGAGTCTTGCCACTGTTATTTAGCATAGTACTGGAAATCCTAGCTTCAGCAATCAAAAATAAAAGGTATCAAAATTGACAAGGAAGTAGTATAATTTTTATATTTGCAAATGACATGATACTCTATATAGAAATCCCAAAAGACTCTTCCTCAACGTTTCTAGAACAGATACATGATTTCATCAAAGTCACAGGATACAAAATCAATGTACATAAATCCGTTGCATTTCTACACAACAATAATTAAGCAATAGAAAGAGAAATCAATGCATCAATCTCATACAAACCCTTACAACCAAAACTTATATCTGGGAATAAACCTAACCAAAGAGGTAAAAGATATATAATCTGAAAATTATAAAACATTGGTGAAATAAATTGAAATTGAAGAGGACACGAAGAAATGGAAAAATATTCCATGCTCATGGATTCTAAGAACAGCATTGTTAAAATGTCTATATTCCACAAAGCAAAGTACTTCTTTAATGCAATCCCTATCAAAATACCACCAACATTTTTCACAGAGGTAGAGCAAACAATCCTAAAATTGTTATGGGACCACAAACATTTCTGAATAGCCAAGGCAATCTTGAAAAAGAAAATCAAAGCTAAAGGCCTCATAATCCCAGGCTTCAAGCTATATTACAAAGTTGTAGTGATAAAGACAGTATGGTACTGGCACAAAAACAGACACATAGATTAAGAGAATAAAATAGAAAACCCAGAAATGAACCCACAGCTATATGATCAACTAATCTTTGAGGAAGCAGAAAAGAATATCCAATGGAAAAAAGATAGTCTCTTCAACAAATGATGTTGGGAAAACTGGATAGCAACATCCAAAAAATAAATAAATAAAATAAATAAAATGGAAACCTTTTTACACGTTCTACAAAAGAAAAAGAAAATTCGAAATGGATAAAAGAACTAAATATGAGATAGCTATTAAAATTCTAGAGGAAAACATAGGCAGTAACCTCTTCGGCATTGTCTGTAGCAACTTCTTACTATACATGTGTCCTGAGGCAAGGAAAACAACAGCAAAAATAAACTACTGGGACTTGACCAAAATAATAATCTCCACAGGAAAGTAAACAATCAACAAAATTAAAAGGCAATCTATAGAATGGTATAAGATATTATCAAATGACATATTTTCTAAAAATTTTTTTAATGTTTTATTTATTTCCAGGAGAGAGAGAGAGACAGCGTGAGCAGGGGAGGGTCAGAGAGAGAGGGAGTCACAGACTGAAACAGGCTCCAGGCTCTGAGCTGGCAGTCAGCACAGAGCCCGACGCTGGGCTCAAACCCACGAACCGCGAGATCATGACCTAAGCGAAAGTCGGACGCTTAACCGACTAAGCCACCCAGGCGCCCCTCAAATGACATATTTTCTAATGGGATAGTATCCAATCTACATAAAGTATATGTAAAAATGAAAAACCATAAAACATATAATCTAGTAAAAATGGGCAGAAGACATGAATACATTTTTCCAAAGATGACATATAGATGGTCAGCAGACACATGAAAATATATTCAATTTTGCTCATCATCACAGAAATACAAATCAAAATTACAATGAGATATCACCTCACACTTTCAAGAATGGCTAAAATTAACACAGAAAAGAACAAGTGTTGGCGAGGATGCAGAGTAAGAGGAACCCTCTTATACTGCTAGTGGGAATGCAAACTGGTGCAGCCACTGTGGAAAACAGTATGGAGGTTCCTGAAAACATTGAAAATAGAACTGAGCTCTGATCCAGCAATTGCACTACTAGGCATTTTCTCAAAGGATACAAAAATACAGATTTGAAGGTGTACATGCACCCTGATGTTTATAGCAGCCTTATCAAGAATAGCCAAGCTAGGGGCGCCAGGGTGACTCAGTTGGTTGAGTGTCCAACTTCGACTCAGGTCATGATCCTACCATCTGTGGGTTCGAGCCCCATGTCTGGCTCTGTGCTGAGAGCTTAGCGCCTGGAGCCTGCTTCAGATTCTGTCTCCCTCTCTCTCTGACCCTCCCCCACTCGCTTTCTGTCTCTGTCTCTCAAAATAAAGACATAAAAATTTAAAAAAAGAATAGCCAAGCTATGGAGAGATCACAAATGTCCATCAACTGTTGAATGGATAAACAAGATGTGCTGTGTATATACAATGGAATATTACTAAGCCACAAAAAAGAATGAAGTCTTGCCATTTGCAAAAATGTGGATGTAAGTGGAGAGTATTAGGCTAATTAAAGTTAAGTGAGTCAGAGAAAGACAAATTCCATACGATTTCACTAATATATTTAATTAAAAAAAAACAATACAGATGAGCATGGTCGGGGGTGAAAGAGATATAGACCATGCGACAGACTATGGAGAAGAAACTGAAGCTTACTGGAAGGGAGGTAGGCCAGGGGATGGTTTATATAGGTGCTGGGTATTTCAGAAGGCAATTGTTGAGATGAGCACTAGGTATTGTATGTAAGTGATGATTCACTAAATTCTACACCTGAAATTTACTTCACTGTATTGTTAACTAACTGAAATTTCAATAAAAACTTAAAAAAATATATTTACACTATAACTAGTCATGCACAAGAGAGGCTACTAAACTACAATATTGGAAACAAATTCCCTATTAATTTTTTTTATAAAATATACCTAACATAGTCCAAAGTAAAACTGGATACAAATTATTGTCTTAATGACATATCTGTCTTTTTATTTTATTTTTTACAATTTTATTGAGATGTGATTGGCATATAACATTGCATTATTCCAAGATGTGCAGAATAACAATTCAATATATGTATACATTGTGAAATTATTACCACAGTATGTTTAGTTAACATCAATCACAAGTTAACGTGTTGGAAAAAATAGAATTACTTTTCTCACTTATCAGGAGTAATGATTTTAAGAATATATAGGACTGTATACTTTAGAAGTAGGTGCATGTGTGAATAGAGATTGGGATGGTTGGTGCTTTTATAGAAAAAAGTGCAGTAGTAACAAAACAATGCAGCAACAACAGTTGGCCAAAAACAGTCTTGATTCCTTCTAACATTTTTAGTCATTATTACTGACTTTATTAGTGAAAACTTCAAAGAATGCACATTAACATAAAATAACAATGGACTGAAAATTAGTGTTTTTTTTTCCAAGATTACCTACAGAATAAAATAAATATAATGTACATTCTTTGGTAAGTTGTTTTTGGATGTGAACTGCATCCAGATTTCTCTAGCTATGGTTTATGTTTTCATGAAATCAGATTTCATAATTCATGTGAGATATTATAAAATCTAGGAATATATTTTTCTCTTTGGGTGACTTAATTTGAGTCATCCGCAAACACTCTTGTTATTTCTAAACATTTGCTAGGGTAAGTTTACTCCCCCAAAATGATTTTTCCTTGTATTGGTGGTCGTATTATTTTATAGATAGATTAGGAAGGGCCAGAATTGAGAATACTGTACTTTTTTTAAATTTTTATTTATTTCTAGGAGAGAGAGAGAGAGACAGCGTGAGCAGGGGAGGGTCAGAGAGAGAGGGAGTCACAGACTGAAATAGGCTCCAGGCTCTGAGCTGGCAGTCAGCACAGAGCCCGACGCGGGGCTCGAACCCACGAACCGCGAGATCATGACCTAAGCGAAAGTCAGACACTTAACCGACTAAGCCACCCAGGCGCCCCAAGAATACTGTACTTTTATTTTATGTATATCACTTACAGATTTCATATATTGTTCAAATTTTCAAAATGATCATAACTTTATTTGGTTATTGAAAACTGTTTAAGAATTATTTTTCTTTTCTTAACATAACATTTTTACATAATTCAAGACACTTTGTAGTTTGGGTTTTTAAATCCATACTCTTTTGCCATAATATTCAAGGTGCCAAGGCTCAAAACTAAATCTTCTTGCTAATCCACATTAATTACCAGATTCCAGGGTTTCCAAACAAAGACCAAAGTCCATCTGAAAACAATGTTTTCTGTTTTCAATAAAAAATGCCCAAATCAAATGAATTTGGATTTTGAATTTATTATGCTACTCTTCAGAGTAGCTCTTCTTAATTCCTTCACAATGGGTAGGATAGGGACATCCTGGCTGGTAAGGCATGGGATTTCTCTAAATTAGGTCTTATTCCTTTTAAAATTCTTATGGACTTCTGTTTTATTATTTTTAACAATTTTCAAAACGGCCTTTATGAATATACTCATAATTTATTTTTAAATGGCCTACTTTTAATGTAAACAATATAGGTCTTATTTGGGGCAACTTAATGACATTAATTATCTTAATGGTGTTATTTAAAAGTATGAATATTTTTAACATAGTTGTCAGAGTAATTATGGATTATTTATATCTTTCACTTGGGGGTTTTAAGGCAGGAGTGGGGGTGGAGGAATAATATCTTGCTATGTAGATATTTTATTAGATTGTCTTGTCTGTCACATGCCACAAATCAAATGTCTAAATGTTATGTAAATAAATGTTGTTTTGTATTCATTGCAGAAGGTTTCCTATTCTCAGATAAGAACACTGTCTTAAAAGTAATACTTTTTGGAGTTTAATTACATTTTCAAGAATAATTCACAATTCTCATTTTTAGATCTATGTTATACATTATTTCAGTAAAATATAAGTATTTTTAAAAGTGACTGTAAGGGCAAATAAATACCTATACAATGAAATGAGATAAAAGAAAAGAAGAATTTAGAAGGCAAAAGTTTTCTGGGGTTTTAGTTTATATAATCTTTGATCACAAAGAAGTTTTAGTTGCAGCAAATGTAAACTTATAGCCAACACTGCTGTATACTTTATATACCACATACCCAATAATGTTAATTGGCTAACAAAAGATCCTATCTAGTCAAAAACTTACCACTGATTTTTCTCCTCATATAAGGTTATGCTTAATATTATTTTCATTCAATGTATCTTAAAATTGTGTATTAAATATGGATATGCATATTTATACATATGATGCCAAAAATTTACTTAACATTGAAAAATATAATAACACTTTCTCCTGTTAGATTGAGGTAGTAAGAGACATGTAAGGAAAAATTATGTATGTTTTCCTCCATGCTTCGCTACCTGATTTGCTAATATGCTTACATCCTTTGTCTCTATTTCTGTGATACCATCTTTTCTTAAATACATTTTTTTATTTTTAAAAATTGTTTAAATAGTTTTTATTTATTTCTGAAGAAGAGAGAGAGAGAGAGAGACAGTGTGATCAGGGAGGGTCAGAGAGAGAGGGAGATACAGAATCCGAAGGAGGCTCCAGGCTCTGAGCTAGCTGTCAGCACAGAGCCCGACGCGGGGCTCGAACCCATGAACTGTGAGATCATGACCTGAGCAGAAATCGGACGCTTAACCAACTAAGCCACCCAGGCACCCCTTAAATTTATTTTTAATGTTTATTTCTGAGAGAGAGACAGACAGAGAGAGACAGAGACAGAACATGAGAAAGGGAGGGGCAGAGAAAGGGAGACACAGAATCTGAAGTAAGCTCCAGGCTCTGAGCTGTCAGCACAAAGCCTGATGCAGGGGTCGAACCCAGGAATCATGAGATCAATGACCTGAGCTGAAGTCAGAGGCTTAACTGACTGAGCCACCCCAGCGCCCCATGATACATTCTTATCCTTTCTATGTTATGATTGCTGTCTTAATAGATCTGAACATTCGAATACATTTAAAACCTCATTTTTTTATTTTTTTTATTTTTTACAAATAGTTTATTGTCAAATTAGTTTCCACATGACACCCAGTGCTCATCCCCACAAGTGTCCTCCTCCGTGCCCACCCCTCCTCCCCCCCACATCCACCAGTCCTCAGTTTTTGTCAGCATTCAAGAGTCTCTCATGGTTTGCCTCTCTCCCTCTCCCCCACCATTTCCACCCTTCTTCTCCCCTTGGTCCTCTGTTAAGTTCCTCCTAATCCTCCTATACGTGCACACATATGATATTTGTCCTTCTCTGCCTGACTTATTCGCTCAGCATAACACCCTCAAGGTCCATCCATGTTGCTACCCATGGCCAGATTTCATTGTTTCTCATTGCCATGTAGTATTCCATGGTATACATAAACCACATCTTCTTGATCCACTCATCTGTTGATGGACACTTAGGCTCTTTCCATGTTTTAGCTATTGTGGAGAGTGCTGCTATGAACATTGGGGTACATGTGCTCCTATGCATCAGCATTTCTGTATCCCTTGGGTAAATTCCTAGCAGTTCTATTGCTGGGTCATAGTGGAGTTCTATTGTTAGTTTCCTTAGGAACCTCCACACTGCTTTCCAGAGGGGCTGTACCAGTTTCCATTCCCACCAGCAGTGTAGGAGGGTGCCCGTTTCTCCACATCCTCGCCAGCATCTAGAGTTCTCTGATTGGCTCATTTTAGCCACTCTGACTGGCGTGAGGTGGTATCTCAGTGTGGTTTTGATTTGTATTTCCCTGATAAGGAGCGATGCTGAGCATCGTTTCATGTGTCTGTTGGCCATCTGGATGTCCTCTTTGGAGAAGTGTCTGTTCATATCTTCTGCCCATTTCTTCACTGCGTTGTTTGTTTTTCGGGCGTGTAGTTTAGTGAGTTCCTTGTAGATTCTGGATATCAACCCTTTATCTGATATGTCATTTGCAACTATCTTTCCCATTCCGTTGGTTGCCTATTAATTTTCTGGGTTGTTTCCTTTGCTGTGCAGAAGCTTTTAATGTTGATGAGGTCCCAACAGTTTATTTTTGCTCTTGATTCCCTTGCTTTTGGGGATGTGTCAAGTAAGAAGTTGCTGCGGTGGAGGTCAAGGAGGTTGTTTCCTGCTTTCTCCTCTAGGGTGTTGACAGTTTCCTGTCTCACGTTCAGGTCCTTTATCCATTTTGAGTTTATTTTTGTGCATAGTGTGAGAAAATGATCTAGTTTCATTCTTCTGCATGTTGCCGTCCAGTTCTCCCAACACCATCTGTTAAAAAGGCTGTCTTTTTTCCATCGGATATTCTTTCCTGCTTTGTCAAAAATTAGTTGGCTGTATACTTTTGGGTCCACTTCTGAGTTCTCAATTCTGTTCCATTGGTCTATGTGTCTGTTTTTGTGCCAATGCCATACTGTCTTGATGATGACAGCTTTGTAGTAGAGGCTAAAGTCTGGGATGGTGATCCCTCCCGTTTTGGTTTTTTTTTCAGGATTACTTTGGCTATTCGGGGTCTTTTGTGGTTCCATACAAATTTTTGGATAGTTTATTCTAGTTTTGAGAAGTATGCTGGTGCAATTTTGATTGGAATTGCATTGAATGTGTAGAGTGCCTTAGGTAGTAATGACATCTTAACTATATTTATTCTTCCTATCCATGAACATGGAATGTTTTCCATTTCTTTGTGTCTTCTTCAATTTCCTTCATAAGTTTTCTATAGTTTTCCTCATACAGATCTCTTGTATCCTTGGTTAGGTTTATTCCGAGGTATTTTATGTTGTTTTGTGCAATTGTGAATGGGATCAGTTTCTTGATTTCTCTTTCTGTTGCTTCATTGTTGGTGTATAAAAATGCAACCGATTTCTGTACGTTGATTTTGTACCCTGCAACTTGGCTGAATTCTTGGATCAGTTCTAGTAGGCTTCTGGTGGAGTCTGTCGGGTTTTCTATGTAGAGTATCATGTCATCTGCGAAGAGTGAAAGTTTGACTTCCTCTTTGCCAATTCTGATGCCTTTGATTTCCTTTTGGTGTCTGATGGCTGATGCTAGGACTTCCAGCACTATGTTAAACAGCAGTGGTGAGAGTGGGCATCCCTGTCGTGTTCCTGATCTCAGGGGGAAAGCTCTGAGTTTTTCCCCGTTGAGGATGATGTTAGCTGAAGGCTTCTCATAGATGGCGTTGATGATGTAAAACCTCATTTTATTGTAACAGTAAGAGACTCCTTTCAAATTACATTTTGGTGTAGGCTTCCAATTTTCATTTATTTTTTAAACTAAATTCTTCCTAACTTTACTAATTACTAAATGAATAATGGACAAATACAGCCAGTGTATAAGAACTCTAGGAAGTTAGCAGGAGAAACGGTGGAAATAGACAGCCAGCCATACTGCAGAAGAAGCCTACAGCAGTTTGCGCTTCAGCTCTAGAACTTTGATTCAGGGTATTGGGCCCCAGTATTTAATTTAGTCAACATAGAAGGTTCCTCAGGGAGCACAGTGTAACTGGCAGTACCAGATGTGAATCTGAGCAGCCATGGTGACATGATGATACTAGGAAGGCAGGAAATCAGACTTTTTCACATGCCAGCTATTATGCAAGTGACATCTGTGTTTCATGGGGCTCATGACTCAAATACGTATTTTCAAAAAGGTACATCTTCTGTCTTAAATATATGCAAGTGTATAATTTCTATAAGAAGGAAATGGTAGGTAGGATTAGTTGCCCTTCATAAAGAAGCTGGAGCAAATTCCAAGCTTGCTCAACTACTGCAACTCTTTCTAAATAAAATAGGTTATTCTGTCAGGTATATATGGTGTTTATAAATTAGCCTCCCCGTAATAGTACTTTATACTTCCTGTTTAGGATAGAGGTGGGTGGGTGTGTGGGAGGTAAGCATCAGAGAATGACTAATATTTATTGGGTCCCTCTATGAGCATGATTTGTTTAATGTGGGGCTTCCCTTTTAATCCTTTGACCAATATTATGAGGTAGATAGCATTATTTTCATTTTCAGGTAAGAAAACTAAGCCTCAGAGATTAGGTCATTTGTTCATAACTAGGAAAAGATAGAGCTAAAATTAAAATTCAGGATTTACTTAATCCCCACTATTTTGCAATGAGGAAAATTGAAGCTCGTTCCATGTCATTAGTCCTAAGCCTCTACTTACCATGTGCCCATCATAATCAGAATTTCTGTTACCTCTGGCTTTTAATTTTGTTGCTGGGGAATAAAATTTTAGTATGCATATTGAAGTGATGGGTCTTATTGTATGAAAGTTATTTATTTATCAAAACAAAGTTGTTTTGTTTTGAGCAAGTTTGCTCTTGTACACAGAAGCTTACCAGCAATTCCTTTATTTTATAGTGAGACTGTTGCCTGTTAAATTTAGAGAAAACACTTATTTAATTCTTCCCAAAGAAGATAAGTCAATGTCTTCAAGGAATTCCTTAACAAGTTGTTATTTTTTTTAATAATGTTTTTATTTATTTCTGAGAAAGAGAGACAGCGTGAACAGGGGAGGGTCAGAGAGAGGGAGGGAGACAGAATCCGAAACAGGCTTCAGACTCTGAGCTAGTTGTCAGCACAGAGCCCCACGCGGGGCTCAAACCCACAAACCCTGAGATCATGACCTGAGCCCAAGTCGGACGCTTAACCGACTGAGCCACCCAAGCGTCCCTAACAAGTTGTTATCTTCATCCAATGCTTTAAAGTTTATATATGGTAATTTGAGTTTTGCTTTACTTTGGCTTATCAGTAGATAGAAGTTTTTTTTTTTATTTCTGCAGGTTTTTTTTTTATGACATTCCTGTGGTAGAGGATTGTAATTGAAACTGCATGTGACAACTAAAAGGTTAGCTGGGCAATGTCAATTCAAACTTTAGAATTGACTGCTAATCTTTTTCTTTTTTAAAAATATTGAAATGAAAATGACAGTAAATTTTCACATATGGTGACTTTAGAAGGATGTTGGATCATGAATTCGGATGACAATACTCCTGGGACTAAAGATTCATGATACCCCATACTTAAACAACTGTAGTGTAAAACTGAGGGAAGTTCCTTACAAGCATAAGTGTAAGTGATATTGGGATTATAAAGAGATTATATTAACGAGGCATCTCTAGAGAAACAGTACCAGGATGTATGCATATTTGCAGAGAAAGAGATTTATTATAAGGAATTGACCCATACAATTATGGAGGCTGAGAAGTCCCAAGATCTTCACTTAGTAAGATAGAGACTTAGGAGAGCCAAACTATTGTTTCAGTCCAAGTCTAAATGATTGAGAACAAGGGCAGTCAGTAATGCAAGATCCATTCCAAAAGGCAGCAGGCTTCAGACCCAAGAAGAGCCAATGTTTCAGTCCCAGTCCAAAGGCCAGAAAAGACCAACATTCTAGCTCATCACTTAGACAGAGTACCCCCTTACTCAGTCCTTTGGCGGGATTCAGGTCTTTAATTTATTGGATGAGGCTCATCTACATTAGGAAGAGCAATTTGCTTAATTCAACCTATTTATTCAAATGTTAATCTTACCTACAAACACCCTCACATGACACATCCAGAATATTGTTTGACCAAATGTCTGGGCATCCTATGATCCAGTCAAGTTAATCCCCCAAATTAATCATCACAGTAATATGTCTTAGAAATTCATAGGCTAGAAATTATCAGAATATGAAAGATAAATATTATGAATATATAAAGAACCCTTACAAATGAATGACAGCACAAAATAACCTAATTAAAAAATGAGCAAAGGTCTTGAATAGAAATATGCCAAAGAAAATATACAAATGGCTAACAAGCATATGAAAAGATGCCAACATAACCAATCATCAGGTAAATGTAAATCAAAACCACAGTGCAGTATCACGTTACAACTCTTTAGGTTGGCTACTTCTGTGTTTAAAAAAATCACAGAAACTAACAAGTGTTGGTGAGCATGTGAAGAAATTAGAACACTTGTGCTCTGTTGGGGAGTATATAAAATGATACAGCCACTACAAAAAATAGTATTATGATTTATCAAAAATTTAAAGTAGAATTACCATATGATCCAGCAATTCCCACTTCTGGGTTTATATTCTAAAGAATTCAAAGGAGGGGCCAAAAAACAAAACTGTTTTTAACTTGAGGGCAGAATGTACCTTATCCTTTGTGTCCACCTTTTTATTCTTCTCTAAATCAACATTTACATTTTTAATGGCAAATTATTTTGATAACATTATTTTCTTGGATAAGATGCTCTTAAGAACTTTAACTGTTTTTCCCCCATAAGCTTCTACTCAATAGACATCGTCTTAATAGCTTGCCTTCAACATTGGTAATGTTGAGACCCCACCACATTTCTAACAAATCGAGTCACGTTTTATTTCATTCAATTTAAGAAATGAATCAGCTTCGGGTATCCTCTAAATGAATTACAAGTTAATTGGCTGAGTGTGTTCAGCATTCTGTTCATTATTTCTTCCATTATGACAGTAATGTAGGCTGGATGGCACTGGAGAACTTGATGCAATGAAAATATATAAGAACATTTATGCTGGCTGTTATGGTGGATTATTTTAATCTACCTAGAACCTTATTACCATTTATTTTGCTTTCTGTTTTATTTTAGCTACAAAACTATTGTATGATCAATATACAATGGGAACCTAATGAGCTTTTTCTGTTGTAAATAATGTGAGGCTTATTCCATTTGATTAAAAATTCTTGTATGGCATATTTTCATCATCAGGAACGTGTAACTTGGAACTTACAATAGATGCAACTCATCAAGACTTTTTAAGTAGAGGAAGAACAAATTTATAATTTATCTTTGTTGAATGATTAACATACACACAGAACAACTGTACTATATTGCCTATGAGTAGACACATTAATTATACAATCTGACTTCACTCTTTTGGTCATAAACCACGAATTAATATATTGCTTTCCCTCTTGATGTTTAAAATTCTTTTTCAAAGGTACCTGGGTGGCTCAGTTCGTTAAGCCATCAACTTTGGCTCAGGTCATGATCTCATGGTTCGTGGGTTTGATCCCGCATCGGTCTCTGTGCTGACAGCTCAGAGCCTGGAGCCTGCATTGAATTCTGTGTCTCCTTCTCCCTGTGGCCCTCCCCTGCTCACATTCTGTTACTCTCTCTCTCAAAAATAAAAATATAAACATTAAAAATATTTTTAAAAATAAAATTCTTTTTCAAAGGGTTGTAGCTTTAAAACAAATATCACTTTTTTAGTATTATGCCAGTTTTAGCTGTGATAACTTTTACATTTAAGTCATGTTTTATATGTTGTATACATTATTTTCTATTGTTATTTAAATCCAATTTAGGAGAGGGTTCCATTTTAAATTTCATCAAGAAACGGAATATTGAAATCAGTTTACATCTAGAAAGGATTCGAGGTGTAGCCTCTGTGAGACCAGACCACCTTTTTAGGCAGAAGACAGCAATAGAACCTCATACCTCATTCCATGACTTGCAGCCTTTCACCTCAACTCACTAGCATAGGCTTTCTCTCTCACTCTCTTGCTCTTTCATTCTTATTTTTTCATCACAAAAACATGCATATACATACAAGAGCTTTGCAGGATATAGATTTTTAACTAAAATCTATTTTTACATATTTTTACCACCCCTTTAGATCATTGGAGACATAGGGATGAAGCTACTAGAAAAAAATCAGATATATATTTTTAGTTCTTTGATGGACATTGTGTGTCTTGTTGAGTGAGTCCTTTGACCCTGCTTTTCCCGACTCCTTATCAGTAAAATGGAAGTCCTTTTTCTATCATGCTTCTAACTTACTTCATTCAGTTGCCTCCAGAATTCATTGAATTAAAATAACGTATAAAGTCTATAGTTTATTGGAATAAAAAATCTAAGAACAAAACCGATAAGGTTATTATGAAATTTTCTGAATTCATAAATATGATTATTAAAGGCTACCTTATCTTCTTACACCTCTCTTATTTACACTTTTAATTTATTATAACATTAGTACAAGACCTACACATGGCAAATCTAGATTAACTTGTCAAAAGACACCATAGTGATGTGATCTTGACTATTATTTTTAAATGTATGTAGTGTGAATGTGAATACGTGTATCTTAGAAAAATGTTTGAAAAATATATATAATATTAACAAGTGCTGTTTTTAAAATTGTGGGTGATTTAAATTCTCTCTTTACGAAAAATTATCTTTATTTTCTACAATGAAAATACAATGTATTATTTATGTGATTACAATAATTTAAAGTCAATACTGCTTATTTACTGGTGAACCTGGCTGACTCAGTTGGCAGACAATGCAACTCTTGATCTCAGGGTTTTGAGTTCAAGCCCCACAAGTGGTGTGAAGCCTACTTAAAAACCTGTAAAAATTAAAACTAAAACCAACAAGTTTAAAAAAATACTATTTAATCTCTAATAGTTAAATTTGTCTTTACTTACTTTATTCCAACACACTTTCATGTTACGGAAATATCATGGAAAGACCCATTTCAAAACGGGGGACACATATTAAGAACTGTGAAATTAATTTAGTTGCTATTATGTGTTGAAAGTAGCCTAGCATAGATCGTCCAGATTATCCTCTCTATAGTATTCTTTTCTTTTATTGTTCTAATTATTTTAAATCTGTTTTACAGCTACAAGACCGCACTCAGTTCAGTGACCGAGATTTAGCCACCCTTAAGAAGTACTGGGACAATGGCATGACCAGCCTTGGTTCTGTGTGTAGAGAGAAAATTGAAGCAGTTGCAACTGAATTGAATGTTGACTGTGAAATCGTTCGGGTAAGACATTTTCAATAATTTTCATGCTGTGATTGAAAATTGTCATAAAAGAAAGTTCTATAAAAATTGTATGAGGTGCTATAAACAAGAACATCAATAAAGTGAAAAAGGCAAGCCACAGAATGGGGGAAGTATTTTCAAATTACATATCTGATAAGGAGCTTGTATTCAGAGTATGTAAAGAATTCATAAATTCATAAGAATTCAATAAAAAAGGTAAATAATGCAATTGAAAATGGGCAAAGACTTTGAATATACTTTTATCCAAAGAAGATATGCAAATGGCCAATAAACACACAAAAAATATGTTCAATATCATTTGTCATTGTGGAAATTAAAACCACAATGAGGTACCACTTACTAGCCAATATGATGGCAATAATAAAAAAGACAAATAATAACAAGTGTTGACCAGGACGTGAATAAATTGGAACCATTGTACACTTCTGGTGAAAATGTAAAACGTTTTAGCCACATTGGAAAACAGTTCTTAAATTTTTAACAGAGTTATCATATGACCCAGCAATTTCACTCTTAGCTATGAAATGAAATGTATGTATACTCAAAAACTTACATGTGTCCATTTGTTTTCTTTCTTAAATTCCACATATGAATGAAATTATATGGTATTTCTTGATCTCTGACTGACTTATTTCACTTAGCATAATACTTTCCAGATCCATCCAAATCCTTCCAAATGGTAATGTTGCATTCTTTTTTATGGGTGAGTAATATTTCATAGTATATATGTACGGCTTTTTCTTTATCCATTCAGCAGTCAATGGACAGACATTTGCACTGTTTACATAATTTGGCTATTATAGACAATGTTACTATAAACATTGAGGTGCATGTATCCCTTCAAATTAGTATTTTTTTAATTCTATGGGTAAATACCTTATAGTATAATTCCTGTATTAGAAGGTAGTTGTATTTTTTTAAAAAAATTTTAATGTTTTATTCATTTTTTGAGAGAGAGAGATAGAGACAGCATGAACAGGGGAGGGTCAGAGAGAGAGGGAGATGCAGAATCTGAAGACAGGCTCCAGGCTCTGAGCTAGCTGCTAGCACAGAGCTCGATGCGGGGCTCGAACCCTCGAACCATGAAATCATGACCTGAGCTGAAGTCGGACACTTAACCAACTGAGCCACCCAGGGGCCCCAGGGTAGTTCTAGTTTTAACTTTTTGAGAAAACTCCATACTGTTTTCTACAGTAGCTGCACAAGTTGACATTCTACAAACAGTGCAAGAGGGTTCCCCTTTCTTCAGATCCTCACCAACACCTGTTGTTTCTTGTGTTGTAAATTTTAGCCATTTGACAGGTGTGAGGTGATCTCATTGTACTTTTGATTTGTATTTCTCTGATGATCAGTGATGGTGAGTATCTTTTCATGTTTGCTGTTCATCTGTATGTCTTCTTTGGGAAAATGTCAATTCTTGTCTTCTGGTCATTTCTTTTTTTTCTTTTTTTTATTTTTTAATGTTTTATTTATTTCTAGGAGAGAGAGAGAGAGACAGCGTGAGCAGGGGAGGGTCAGAGAGAGAGGGAGTCACAGACTGAAACAGGCTCCAGGCTCTGAGCTGGCAGTCAGCACAGAGCCCGACGCGGGGCTCGAACCCACGAACCGTGAGATCATGACCTAAGTGAAAGCCGGACGCTTAACCGACTAAGCCACCCAGGCGCCCCAGTCTTCTGGTCATTTCTTAATTGGATTATTCATCTTTTGGGTGTTGAGTTTTATAAGTTCTTTATATATTTTGGGTAATAATCCTTTATCAGATATGTCATTTGCCAATATCTTCCCCCATTCTATAGGTTGTCTTTTAGTTTTGTTCAGTCTTTTATTCCCTGGGCAAAAGCTTTTTATTTTAATGAAACAAATGAGCATAAGGGAAAAAGAGAGAGAGAGAAACCAAGAAACAGACTCCTAACTATAGAGAATAAATTGATGGTTACAAAGGAAACGGTGATTGAGAGGGATTAAATAAATAGGTGTTGGTGATTAAAGAGTGCACTTGCTGTGATGAGCACAGAGTGTTGTCTGTAAGTGTTGAAACACTGAATTATACACCTGAAACTAATAGTATGTTGTATATTAACTAAGTGGAATTTAAATAAAAACTTTAAAAAATACTTATACATGGATATTCATAACATCATTGTTCATAATAGCCAAAAAGTGGGAAAAGAACAAATGTCCATGAAGTGAAAGCATAAGGAAAATGTGATATAGAATATAATGGAATTTAAATAATTCCATTTAATTTAAATAGAATATAAATGGAATTTCAGTAATGAAATACTGAAAAATGCTACAAAATAGATGATTCTTGAAAAAATTATGCTACGTGAAAGAAACCAGTCACCAAAGACCACATATTTTATGATTCCTTTTATATGAAATATCCAGAATAGGCACATCCATAGAAATGAAAAGTAGTATCAGTAATTGTCAAGGGATTGAGATAGAGAGGAATGAAAAATAATTGCTAATGAGTATAGGGGTCCTTTTTGGTATGCTGAAATTATTCTGGAATTAGAGTGACTGTTGCACAACTCTAAATATATTTAACAAACTTTTTCACTGTATACATGAAATAAGTGAATTGTATGGTATGTTAAATATATCTCAGCAATACTGTTTAAAACATCACATGAGGTAATATGAAATAGATATCACATATTATGTAATGACTGTTTGACTGAAAAATTATATTGACCAGTCATGGGTACAGTAGTTTACGTTCAATCTGAAAAATGTAGATATAAGATTTAATTATTTGTATGCTCATAAATGTTTAACGAACAGCTAAGAAAAAAAAACATTTATAGCATTTCTTGATTTATGTGGCTGAAGAATCCCACCATGGCCGATTTCATGGATCATTCAATATGGAATTCAGAAGAGATGGTAACAGTTGACTTTTTCAAGGAAGTATGAGCAAGCTTCAGCTCACATTGGAGATTCTTCCCAGAAGATCAAGAGGGAAATGCTATCAAAGAGCAAATGACAAACTGTATCTTTCTTCTAAAGGAAGAAATAAAGTATTTTTACATACATAGATGAAGAAAAAGGGAATATAGGGAGAAAGCACGAAGAACAGATTTCGAAAAATAATTGCTATTCTCAAAATAAATACTGTCTTGTTTAGAGTCTTGCTTTTTGTTTTGTTAGGATCTAGATGGAAAATAAAATTAAATCCTGCATTTACTGAGTATTCTATGTTATGTATACTAACAAAGAAATAGAAATGCATTAGACATTTTTCCTATTTTTAAGGAGTTTGGATACACAAGAATACAAATGATTGAAGAGGAATTGGAGTGGGATAATGGTATGAGAAGCCTAAATGCCAAGAATAAGGAACTTCAGAACATGTATTTTTGTTCTTATCAATTTTATTTTTCAAATTGAAGTTATATATGCACACAACTTAAGGAGTTGAGTTGTGTCATACTTGCTATAAAACCAACATTCTTTATTCTTCCCCTCCTCCTATTTTTCAATAGGTGGAATCAACCACTTTTTACCTTCATCTATGAACAATATGTTGTATTTTTTTAATTTTAATGTTTTATTTATTTTTGAGAGAGGGATAGAGACAGTGTGACCAGGGGAGGGTCAGAGACAGAGGGAGACACAGAATTAGAAGCAGGCTCCAGGCTGTGAGCTAGCTGTCAGCGCAGAGCCCAACGCGGGGCTCAAACCCATGAACTGTGAGATCATGACCTGAGCCGAAGACAGATCTTAACCGAATGAGCCACCGAGGAGCCCCTATGAAATAATATGTTGTATTACGTAGAATTAGGTTTGGCTGTAACAGAAGGACTCAAAATAACAGTAATTCAGACAAGATATTTTAATTTCATGTACAAGTCCAAGGATATGCAACTTAAAACTGGCATGGCAGTTCTGCTGTATGAATTTCTCAGAGACTCTGGCATCTTCCACCTTCAATTATGTCCCTTTTTGATGTACCCCTAGTCCACAAGGTCTAAAATTATGACACTTATGGTCCAGTAAGCAAGATAGAGAGGGAGTAAAAGAAGAGTCAAGGAGTGTGTACCAACTATCTTTTAAAGAGGATTCCCAGAAACTGTCACAAGACACATTCACTTCTATCCCATTAACTGAAGATTAGTTCCATCATCATACCTAACAAAAGGAAGTTGCAAATGCAGTTATATTCTGGGCAGCCATATGCCCAGCTAAAGTTTTTATTACTCTGGAAGAGGGAGAAGACAGATATTGGGAAATACCTAGCAGTCTCTCTTTTATCTGTTTATATGACCATTTCTTGATTTTTCAATGCTAAGCATTGTTGATTGATTATCTACTATGAAATGTGAGACTTTTTCTTCAATCTTTTCCAAGATCGCTTCAGTGACCCTTTTACTTACATGCATACTTCTTCTTTTTTTTATTCTCCCAGTTATAGTTATTTCATAATTTTGGTTAGTTATTAATACATAATATAATATAATAATATATTAATATGTAGTATACTATACTATACTATACTATTATATATAATATATTATATTATTTCTGTGTAACATTATACTGTTTTCGGATTTGTTTTTATTTTGTGTTCATTATTAGTTTTGGATATTTTTTTTTGTATTTTTGCTTGCTTAATTTTATAGGTACTTACTACTAATTTATTCTGAAGCATTTCCCAGGTGCATCTCTCTCTTCTCAATACATTCATAGACCTTTGGTAGTGTAAAAGTTTTATCATCTTGAAGAAAACTTTCCTGAAATTTTTTGCTCTGCTCCAGTCTGAATTGGTAGGTCTTCACTTGGAACACAGCTGTTAGCCTGAGATTTCCATTTTCAATATGGTTATCTTTCTGCTATGCTTTCAGTAAGATATCATGAAATTTATTGCCGTTGGGGCGCCTGGGTGGCTTAGTCGGTTAAGCGTCCGACTTTCGCTTGTCATGATCTCGCGGTTTGTGGGTTCGGGCCCCGCGTCGGGCTCTATGCTGACTGCCAGCTCAGAGCCTGGAGCCTGTTTCAGTCTGTGACTCCCTCTTTCTCTGACCCTCCCCTACTCACGCTGTCTCTTTCTCTCTCTCTCTCTCTTAGAAATAAATTTAAAATATCATTAAAAAAAAAGAAATTTATTGCCATTGGGGAGACCCCATTCTGCAAGATAGAGGAGACAGTGATAGAATAATCCTAAACATACTTTCATAAAATGAAAGATATAAAAGTATTTTCCTTTAGGACAGTATTTGCTGGATCCCAAAGAGTTTGAGCTATTGTGTTCTCATTTTCACTTGTCTTCACGTATGTATTTATTTTTTTTAATTCTTTGTTTATCCATTCATTGTTTAGTAGCATGTTATTTAGCTTCCATGTAGTTGTGTTCCTTCCAAATTTTCTTGTGATTGATTTCCAGTTTCAACTGTTGTGGTTGGAAAAGATGTATGACATGATTTCAGTCTTTTTTCACTTGTTGAGATTTTTTTTATGCCCTAATAAATGATCAGTCCTGGAGAATGTGCCATGTGTACTCCACTCTCTTGAGATGGGATATTCTGAATTTATCTGTTAGACCCATCTGGCCCAATATGCCATTCAGAGTCAGTGTTTCATTCTTGACTTTATGTTTGAAGGATCTATCCATTGATGTAAGTGGGATGTCAAAGTCCCCTCTTATTATTGTATTACTACCAATTTCTTCCTTTACATCTGTAAATAGCTGCGTTCTTTACTTAGGTGTTTCATGTTGGGTGTATAAATATTTACAATTATTATATCCTTTTGCTGGTCTTTCCCCTTATATCATTATGCAGTGTCCTTCTTTGTCTCTTGTTACAGTCTTTGTTTTAAAGTCTATTTTTTTCTGATATGAGTATTGATACACCACCTTTCTTTTTTGTTCAATTTTCATGGTAAATGTTTTTCCATCCCTTCACTTTTTATGTGCATGTGTCTTTAGTTCTGAAGTGAGTCTCCTTTGGCAACATTATAGATGGGTATTGCTTTTTATCCACTCTGTCATGGTACATATATATTTTTTGAGTGGAGCATTTAGTCCATTTAAACAGATGTAAAAATTCTCAATAAAATACTAGCAAGTAAAATCCCATAATACTTAAAAGAATCATTCACCCTTACCAAGTAGTATTTACTCCTGGGTTGCAAGAGTGGTTTAATATCCACAAATAAATCAACATGATACACCGCATTAATAAACTAAAGGATAATAACCAAATGATCCTCTCAGTAGATGCAATAAAGCATTTGACAAAGAACAATATAGGCGTAGAGGGAACATAACTCAACATAACAAAGGTCATATATGAAAAACCAATAGCTCTGGGGCGCCTGGGTGGCTTAGTCAGTTAAGCGTTCGACTTTCGCTTGGGTCATGATCTTGCAGTTCGCGGGTTCGAGCCCTGCGTTGGGCTCTGTGCTGACTGCCAGCTCGGAGCCTGGAGCCTGTTTCAGTCTGTGACTCCCACTCTCTCTGACCCTCCCCTGCTCACGCTGTCTCTCTCTCTCTCTCTCCTAAGAAATAAATAACACATTACAAAAAAAAAAGAAAAACTAATAGCTCTTATCATTGTGGAATTTATATAATTTCACTCACATGTGGAATTTAAGAAACAAAACAGTTGAACAAACAACGGAAAAAAATATCAAAAAAACCAGACCTTTAAATACAGAGAACAAAATGGTGATTGCTAGAAGAGAGATAGCTGAATGGATAGGTAAAATATATGGAATCAAGAATATGTTTATATTTATGAGCACTGAGTAATGTGTATCGTTGTTGAATCATTATATTGTTCACGTGAAACTAATATAACATTGTTAATTATTACTTCAATAAAAGAAGGGAAAAAGAGATATTGATAGGAATGGAATAATAGCAGGGGAGTTTTGCAACAATGGATAGTTTGTCTAGACAAAAAAAATTCAATAAAGGGCCTTAAACGACATAGTAGAGAAGATGGACTTTAAAAACATATATAGAGGGGCGCCTGGGTGGCTTAGTCGGTTAAGCGTCCGACTTTCGCTTGGGTCATAATCTCGCGGTTCGTGGGTTCGGGCCCCGCGTCAGGCTCTGTGCTGGCTGCCAGCTCAGAGCCTGGAGCCTGTTTCAGTCTGTGACTCCCTCTCTCTCTGACACTCCCCTGTTCACGGTGTCTCTCTCTCTCTCCTAGAAATAAATTAAAATAAATAAATAAATAAAAACATATATAGAGCACTTTACAAACATATACAGAGCTTTCATCCAAAATCAGCAGAACTCACATTCTTCTCAAGCTCACATGGAACATTTTCCAAGAGAGATCACATATTAGACCGCAAGTTTCAATAAATCTAAGATGATTGAAATTTTATTAAGTATCTTTTCTGACCACAACATCCTGAACGAGAAATCAATTACAAGGAGAAAATGGCATCATAGATTTCTTAGAGACAAATTAAAACAAAAAATGACTTACAGAATCTATGGGATACAGAAAAAGTGGTTCTAAAAGGGAAGTTCATAGTGCTTCAAGGGAAGTCTCAAATAAACAATTTAACTATAGAACTAAAGTAATGATAAAAAAAAAAGAAACAAAACCAGAGTTAGTAGAGGGAGGAAATAATAAAGATCAGAGTGGAAATAAATTCAATATAGAGTAAAAGTGAAAGACAAAAGATCAAGGAAACCAAGGGCTGTTCCTTTAAAAAGATAAATGTAATTCACAAATTTTTAGCTAATTTCACCAAGAAAAATGAGGGCTCAAAGAAAAACAGAAAAGAAAGAGAAATTACAACTGATACCACAGAAATACAAGGGTTCATAAGACATTATCATAAATGCTATGCAGCAACACATTAGACAACCCAGAATAAATGGATAAATTCCTGGAAACACAATATTCCAAGACTGAAACATGAAGAATAGGAAATCTGAATCGACTGATTATTAGTGAGGAGAATGAATCAATAATCAAAAACCTCTAAACAAACAAAATATCAGGACATGATGATGTGGCTGGTAAGTTCTACCAAATATTCAAAGATGATTTAATGCTTATCCTCAAAATCCACCAGAAATTTAAGAGGGCAAAAAGCTTCCAAACTCATTTTAGGATGCCAACAATATCCTGATACTCAAACCAGATAAGGATACTACAAAACAAGACAGTTACAGTCCAATATCCCTGATGAACATAGATGTAAATATCCTCAATATTGGGAAATTGAATTTAAGAATACATTAAAAAGACCTTACAATGTGATGAAGTGGGATTTATTGTAGGGATACCAGGATGGTTCAAGACCTATCAATCAATCAATGTCATACAGTCACGTTAATAAAATGAAACATAAAAATCATATAATCATCTCAACAGATGCAAGAATCATTTGACAAAATTCAACATCCATTTATGATAAAAAAAAAAAAAACCTCTCATTAGTGTGGGCACCGAGGGAATGAACCTCAACATAATAAAGGCCATACATTGACAGACCCACAGCTAATATCATTCTCAAATGTGAAAAACAGAAAGCTTTTCCTCTAAGATCAGGAACAAGTTAATGGTGCACAAGCTCCCCACTTTTATTCAACATAGTATTGGAAGTCTTAACAACAGCAATTAGGAAAGGAAAAAAAAAATTAAAAATGTACACATTGGAAAGGAAGAAGTAAAACTCACTATCTGCAGATGACATAACACTATAGAAAACTCTAAAGAACCCACCAAAAAATTGTCATAATAAATTAATCCAGTAAAGTTCAGATTACAAATGAAAACACAAAAATTTTTGTTTCTATACACTAATAAAGAACAGTCAGAGAAATCAAGAAACAATGACATTTTCATTCACATTGAAAAGAATAAAAAGCCTAGAAATAAATTTAATGAAGTAGGTGAAATACCTCTACATTCAAAGGTATATACAAATGAGAAAATAAATTGGAGAAGACACAGTGAAATCCCTATCAGAATTCCAGTGACATTTTTCACAGAACTAGAAAAAAAATTGATTCTAAAACTTTTATGTATCCCCAAAATATCCTGAATAGCCAAAACAATCTTGAGAAAGAAGAACAAAAGTGGAGGCATCATACACCCTGACATCAAACTATAATAAAAATATATATAATCAAAACACTATGGTATTGCTTTGAAAACTGACACATAGATAAATGGATCAGATTAGAGAACCTAAAAATAAGCCCGCATATATATATATATATATATATAACTAATTTATGACAAAGGATGCAAAAAATATACAATGGGAAAAGGGTAGTCTCTTCAATAAATGGTATTGGGAAAACTGGACAGCTACATGCAAAAGAGTGATATTGGACCACTATGTTATACTACATAAAAATTTTAACTCAATAATGGATTAAACATTTCAATGTTAGTCCAAAAACAAAATTCCTGGAAGAAAACATAAGTGGCAACCTCCTTGTCTTACTGATGGTTTCTTAGATCTGTCTCCAAAGGCAAGGGGAACAAAATAAAATAAACAACTGGGGCTGCATGAAACTAAAATGCTTCTGCACAGCAAAGGAAATCATCACCAAAATGAAAAGGCAGCCTGCTAAATGAAAGAAGATATTGGCAAATTATATATCCAGTAAGAGGTAATATCGAAAATAAAGAACATATACAAATCATTAACAAAATAACAAACACCTAGAAATGAACCCACAGCTATATGGCTAATTAACCTTTGACAAAGCAGGAAAGAATATCCAATGGGAAAGCGACAGTATCTTCAACACATGATGTTGGAAAAACTGGAGAGCAACATACAAAACAATGAAATTGGACCACTTTCTTATACCATACACAAAGATAAATTCAAAATGGATAAACAATCTAAATGTGAGATACGAAACCATTAAAATCCTAGAGCAAAATACAGGAAACAACTTCTTTGACATCAGTTTTAGAAACTTCTTACTAGATAGGTCTCCTGAGTCAAGGGAAACAAAAGCAAAAGCAAACAATTGAGACCTCATCAGGACAAAAACTTCTGCACAGTGAAGGACACAATGAACAAAACTAAAAGGTAACCTGAAGAATGGGAGAATATTTTTTGCAAATGACATATCTGCTAGGGATATGTCTCCAAAATATATACAGTACTTAAAAAACTCAACACCCAAAAGTGAACGATCCAAGTCAAAAATTGGTAGAAAATATGAATAGACATTTTTCCAAAGAAGACCATACAGGTGGCCAACAGACACATGGAAAGAAGCTCAATATCACTGATCATCAGGAAAATACAAATCTAAACTACAATGAAATATCATTTCACACCTATCAGAATGGCTAAAGTCATGGGGCACCTGGATGACTCAGTCAGTTAAGCATCCAACTCTGGATTTTAGCTAATTCATGATCTCATAGTTCATGAGATTGAGCCCTGCATCAGGCTCTGCACTGATAATGCGGAGCCTGCTTGATATTCTCTCTCTTCTCTTTCTCTGCTCCTCCCCTGCTCATGGTCTCTCCCTTTCTCTGTCTCTCTGTCTCTCTCTCTCTCCCTCTCTCTCTCTTAAAGATTAAAAAAAAAGAATGGCTAAAATCAACAACACAAGAAACAACAAGTGTTGACAAGGATGTGGAGAAAGTGGAACATTTCTGCACTGTCGTTGAGCCACTCTGGAAAACACTATGGAGTTTCCTCAAAAAGTTAAAATAGAACTACCCTATAATCTAGTAATTACATTACTATTTATTTACCAAAATAATACAAAAATACTAATTCAAAGGGATCATGCACCCCAGTGTTTATAGCTACATTATCTACAATAGCCATAGTGTGGAAACAGCTCAAATGTTCATCAGCTGATGAATGGATAAAGAAGTGGTAAATATGTACAATAGAATGTTACTCAGCCATAAAAACTAATGAAATCTTTCCATTTGCAATACCATGGGTGGAGCTAGATAGTACTATACTAAGCAAAATAAGTCAGTCAGAGAAGGACAGATACCATATGATTTCACTCATATGTGGAATTTAAGAAACAAAAGAGCATAAAGAAAAAAAGAGAGAGGCAAACCAAGAAACAGACTGTTAACTATAGAGAACACACTGATAGTTATGGGGGTGTCCATTGGGGAAGGAGTTAAAAAGGTGATCAGTATTGAGGAGTGCAATTGTGCTGAGCACTCAGTGTTGTATGGAAGGGTTAAATCACTAAATTGTACACCTTAAGCTTAAATTATAGTGTATGTTAACTAACTGGAATTAAAGTAAAAACTTGAAGAAACAGAAAAACAATCCAATTAAAGAGTGGGCAGAAGACCTGAATACACCTTTTTCCAAAGAATACATATAGATGTCCAGGAGGCACATCACTACTCATCATGGTAATGGAAATAGAAACCACAATGAGATGTCACTTTTCACATGTCAGAGTGGCTAGTTTCAGAAAGACAAGAAAGAAGTGTTAATGAGGATGTGGAGAAAATGAAAATCTTGTACACTGTTGATGGGAATGTAAATTGGTCTATCTGCTATGGAAAACAGTATGGAGTTCCATCAAGAATTTAAAATTGAGGAGCGCCTGGGTGGCTCAGTCAGTCGGGCATCTGACTTCAGGTCAAGTCATGATCTCATGGATCGTGACTTCTAGCCCCGCATTAGGCTCTGTGCTGACAGCTCAGAGCCTGGAGCCTCCTTCGGATTATGTGCCTCTCTTTCTCTGCCCCTTCCCCACTCATACTCTGTCTCTCTCTCCTTCAAAAATATATAAACACTAAAAATTTGTAATAATTTAAAAATTGAGCTACCATAGTATCCAAAAATCCCACAACTGGTTATTTATCTGAGGAAGACGAAAACACTAATATGAAAAAAATATGTGCACCCTTATATTTATTCCAGAGTTAACTTATAATAGCTTAGGTATGGAATACATCCTAAGTTCCATGGATGGATCAATGAATATAAAAATGGTAGTGTGTATATTGCATATATACACCCACATCAACCCTTAGTTTGTTCTCTATAGTTAACAGTCTCTTATATTTTGCCTCCCTCTCTTTTTGAAACTATATACATATATATCCTGCTATAAAAAATTATGTAATCTTGCCATTTGTGACAACACGGAGGGACATTCATGGTATTATGCTACATAAAATACATCAGACAGAGAAAGACACTGTATGATTTTTGCTTATATATGGAAACTAAAACGAAAAAAAAAATAAAAGCATATCTTTACATGTGGAGAAGAGATTGTTGATTGCCAGAAAAGATGGAGGTTTTGCGGAGCAAAATGGTTGAAGGGAATTAAGAACAAACTTCCAATTGTAAAGTAAATAAGTCATGAAGAAGTAATGTACAGCATGAGGGATGTAGCCAATATTATTGTGTTAACTTTATAAGCTGAAATATGGTATCTAGACTTATTGTGGTGACCATTTCACAATACATATAAATGTCAAATCAATAAATTTTATACCTTAAACTAACATAACATTTTATGTCAACTATGCATCAATAGATTTTAAAAATGAAGTCAAGAATGCCATGATCAATCTCACACAGCTAGTCAATGAATAGAGGCCAAATATCTTTATTATAAGTCTAATATTGTTTCCATTTCCACTTTACCAGTGTATACCTTATCATAAGAATTACTTTGAATACTTCTTTAAAAATACAGATTATTTCATTCCAGTCTTACTAAATCAGGATTAGCTGGAAAGGATTTGGGAATATGTATGTTTCCATTTCCTAGATAATTAAGATCAGGTAAATTTGGAAAAGTTCACCACACCACACTATGTCATTGTGGTTAAATATTGTAGCTGGGTCTTTCCCTTTATAACATTTGATCAGTTTTTGTGATTTATATTTTCTTGTCAAAATTCTATTGTCTCTACCTTTACTAAATGGGAAGTTTGAGTTCCATGAGGACATATATCATGGCTGGTTGTTCACAACAGAGACTCCAGAACTAGAACTGTGCTTGGTACATACTTGATTTTCAACAATATTTGTGGACAAAATGTTTAACAAAATGGTGTACCCTGTACGTATAGCATTCCCACCACACAAATATATAATAATATACACTTAAACAAATAAGTTTTAGATATTGTTTTATATTATTTTAATTTATTTAATCTGTTATTTCAGTTTTTAAATATACTTTATTAACAAGTTAGCTAACATACAGTGTATACAGTGTTCTCTTGGTTTTGGGAATAGATTCCCGTGATTCATTGCTTACATACAACACCCTGTGCTCATCCCTACAAGTCCCCTCCTCAGTGCTCATCAGCAATTTCCCCCTCTCCCTAATCCCCCATCAACCCTCAGTTTGTTCTATGTATTTAAGAGTCTTATGGTTTGCCTCCCTCTCTGTTTTAAACTATTCCCCCCTTCGCTTCCCACGTGGTCTTGTGTTAAGTTACTCAAGTTCCACATATGAGTGAAAACATTATATCTCTCTTTCTCTGACTGACTTATTTCACTTACTTTAATACTCTCCAGTTCCATCCACGTTGTTGAAAATGGCAAGATTTCACTCTTTCTCACTGCCAAGTAGTGTTCTATTTTATGTATATATATACCACATCTTAATTTTTCATTATAGTTTATTGTCAAATTGGTTTCCATAAAACAGCCTGTGCTCATCCCAAGTGCCCTCCTCCACGCCCATCACCCATTTCCCCCTCTCCCCCATTATTTAAGATTCTCTTGTGATTTGCCTCCCTCCTTCTACATAACTGTTTTTCCCCTCCCCTCCCCTAAGGTACACTATTAAGTTTCTCCTGTTCCACTTAGGAGTGAAAACATATGGTATCTGACTTTCTGTGTGTGACCTATTTCACTTAGCATAACGCCCTGAAGTTCCATCCATGTTGCTAAAATTGACAGATTTCATTCTTTCTCCTTGGCATGTAGTATTCCATTGTATAGCTAAACTGCAATTTCTTGATCCATTCATCAGTTGACGGATATTTAGGCTGTTTCCATGATTTGGCTATTCTTAAAAGTGCTGCTATGAACTTTGGGGTCCATGTGCCCCTATGCATCAGCACTCCCGTATTCCTTGGGTTAATTCCTAGAAGTGCTATTGCTAGGTCATAGGGGAGTTCTATTGTTAGTTTTCTGATGAACGTCCACACTGTTTTCCAGAGAGGCTTGCACCAGTTTACATTCCCATCAACAGTGTAAGAGGGTGCCCATTTCTACACATCCTCGTTAGCCAGCATCTAGAGTCTCCTGATTTCCTCATTTTAGCCACTCTGACTGGTGTGAGGTGGTATCTCATTGCGATTTTGATTTGTATTTCCCTGATGAGGACGGACGCTGAGCATCGTTCATGTGTCTGTTGGCCATCTGGATGTCCTCTTTGGAGAAGTATCTGCTCATGTCTTCTGTACATTTCTTCACTGGATTATTTGTTTTTTGGGTGTGGAGTTTGGTGAGTTCCTTATAGATTTTAGAGACTAGCCCTTTATCCAATATGTCATTTGCAAACATCTTTTCCCATTCCTTCAGTTGCCTATTAGTTTCATTGACTGTTTCCTTTGCCACACAGAAGCTTTTAATCGTGATGAGGTCCCAATAGTTCATTTTTGCTCTTGATTCCCTTGCCTTTGGAAATGTATTGAGTAAGAAATTGCTGCAGTTGAGGTCAAGGAGGTTGTTTCCAGCTTTCTCCTCCAGGGTTTGGATGGTTTCCTGTCTCACATTCAGGTCCTTCATCCATTTTGAGTGTATTTTTGTATATGGTGTGTTGGAAAACATTCTAGTTTCATTTTTCTCCATGTTGCTGTCCAGTTCTCCCAGCACCATCTGTTAAAGAGACTGTCTTTTTTCCCATTGGACACTCTTTCCTGCTTTGTCAAAGACTAGTTGGCCATACATTTGTTCATTCAATTCTGGGTTCTCTATTCTATCCCATTGGTCTATGTGTCTGTTTTTGAGCCAATGACGTACTGTCTTGATGATTACAGCTTTGTAGTAGAGGCTAAAGTCTGGGATGGTGATACCTCCCGTTTTGGTTTCCTTCTTCAATATTACTTTAGTTATTCGTGGTCTTTTGTCGTTCTATAAAAATTTTAGGATTGTTTGTTCTACGTTTGAGAAGAAAGCTGGTGCAATTTGATTGGGATTGCATTGAATGTGTAGATTGCTTTGGGCAGTATTGACACTTTAACAATAGTTATTTTTCCAATCCATGAGCATGGAATATTCTTAATTTGCTTTGTGTCTTCTTCAATTTCCTTCATAAGTTTTTTTATACTTTACAGCATAAAGATCTTTTACATCTTTCGTTAGGTTTATTCGTAGATAGTTTATGTTTTTGGTGCAATTGTGAATGGGATCAGTTTCTTGATTTCTCTTTCTGTTGCTCCATTATTGGTGTATAAAAATACAATCGATTTCTGTATGTTGATTTTGTACCCTGTGACTTTGCTGAATTCATGGATCAGTTCCAGTAGGTTTCTGGTGGAGTCTGCCGGCTTTTCCATGTAGAGCATCGTGTCATCTGCGAAAAATGAAAGTTTGACTTCTTCTTTGCCAATTCTGATGCCTTTTATTTCCATTTGTTGTCTGATGGCTGATGCTAGGATTTCCAGCACTATGTTAAACAACATTGGTGAGAGTGAACATCCTGTCCTATTCCTGATCTCAGGAGGAAACTCTCCGTTTTTCTCCATTGAAGATGATATTAGCAGTGGACTTTTCATAGATGGTTTTTATGATGTTTAAGTAAGTTCTTACTATACCGACTTTCTACAGGGCTTTTATTAAGAAAGATACTGTATTTTGTCAAATGCTTTTTTTGCATCTAATCACAGGATCATATGGTTATCTTTTCTTTTGCTAATGTGAGGAATGACATTGATTGACTTGTGAATATTGAACCAGCCGTGCAATCCAGGAAAAAAAAAATCCCACTTGATCCAGGTGGATAATGCATTTTATATGCTGTTGACTTTGATTTGCAAGTATCTTGTTGAGGGTTTTTGCATCTGTATTCATCAAGATATTGTCCTATAGTTCTCTCTATCTCTCTTTTTATTTTATTTTTATTTTTATTTTTTTACTGGCTCTCTGGATTGGGAATCAATATGATGCTGGCTTCATTGAATGAGTCTGGAAATTTTCCTTCCATTTCTATTTTTTGGAACACCTTGAAAACAAAAGGTATTAACTCTGTTTAAAATGTCTGGTAGACAATGGAACAGAATTGAGAACTCAGAAGTGGACCCAAAAGTATACAGCCAACTAATCTTTGAAAAAGCAGGAAAGAATATCCGATGGAAAAAAGACAGCCTTTTTAACAGATGGTGTTGGGAGAACTGGACAGCAACATGCAGAAGAATGAAACTAGATCATTTTCTCACACCATGCACAAAAATAAACCCAAAATGGATAAAGGACCTGAACGTGAGACAGGAAACTATCAACACCCAAGAGGAGAAAGCAGGAAACAACCTCCTTGACCTCCACCGCAGCAACTTCTTACTTGACACATCCCCAAAAGCAAGGGAATCAAGAGCCAAAATAAACTGTTGGGACCTCATCAAGATTAAAAGCTTCTGCACAGCAAAGGAAACAACCCAGAAAATTAATAGGCAACCAACGGAATGGGAAAAGATAGTTGCAAATGACATATCAGATAAAGGGTTGATATCCAGAATCTACAAGGAACTCACCAAACTACACGCCCGAAAAACAAACAACCCAGTGAAGAAATGGGCAGAAGATATGAACAGACACTTCTCCAAAGAGGACATCCAGATGGCCAACAGACACATGAAACGATGCTCAGCATCCTCCTCATCAGGGAAATACAAATCAAAACCACACTGAGATACCACCTCACGCCAGTCAGAGTGGCTAAAATGAGCCAATCAGAGAACTCGAAATGCTGGCGAGGATGTGGAGAAGCGGGCACCCTCCTACACTGTTGGTGGGAATGTAAACTGGTACAGCCCCTCTGGAAAACAGTGTGGAGGTTCCTAAGGAAACTAACAATAAAACTCCCCTATGACCCAGCAATAGCACTGCTAGGAATTTACCCAAGGGATACAGAAATTTGATGCATAGGAGCACATGTACCCCAATGTTCATAGCAGCACTCTCCACAATAGCTAAAACCTGGAAAGAGCCTAAGTGTCCATCAACAGATGAATGGATCAAGAAGATGTGGTTTATCTATACCATGGAATACTACATGGCAATGAGAAACAATGAAATCTGGCCATGTGGAGCAACATGGATGGACCTTGAGGGTGTTATGCTGAGCGAAATAAGTCAGGCAGAGAAAGACAAATATCATATGTGTGCACGTATAGGAGGATTAGGAGGAGCTTAACAGAGGACCAAGGGGAGAAGAAGGGGGGAGATGGTGGGGGAAAGGGACAGAGGCAAACCAAGAGAGACTCTTGAATGCTGACAAAAACTGAGGACTGATGGATGTGGGGGGGCGGGGGGATGGGCATGGAGGAGGACACTTGTGGGGATGAGCACTGGGTGTTATGTGGAAACTAATTTGTTAATAAACTATTTGTAAAAAAAAAAAATGTCTGGTAGAATTCCTCATGTCCAAGATTCTTATTTGTTGGGAGATTTTTGATAACTGAGTCAATTTCTTCCCTAGTTATGGGTTTGTTCAGGTTTTCTATCTCTTACCATTTGAGTTTTGGTAGTGGGTGTGTGTTTAGAACTTTTTACATTTCTTCTAGGTTGTCCAGTTTGTTGGCATATAATTTTTCATAGTATTCCCTAATAATTGCTTGTATTTCTGAGGGATTGGTTGTAGTAAATACATTTTCCTTCATGATTTTGTCTATTTGGGTGCTCTCTCTCTCTCTTCTTTTTCAGAAGCCTTGCTAAAGGTTTATCAATTTTATTTATATTTCAGAGAAACAACTCTTGGTTTCATTGATCTGTTCAATTTTTTTTTTTATTCTATATTGTTTCCTTCTGCCCTGATATTTATTATTTCTCTTCTTCTGCTGGTTTTGGGGTGTTCTTGCTGCTCTGCTTCTAGTTCCTTTAGGTGAGCTGTTAGATTTTATATTTGGGCTTTTTATAGTCTCTTGAGATATCCCTGGATTGCAATGTTTTCCTTTTAGGACTACCTTTGCTGCATTCCAAAGAGTTTGGATTGCTGTATTTTCGTTTTCATTTGTTTTCATATATTTTTTAATTTCTTCTTAAATTGCCTGGTTGACCCATTCGTTCTTTAATAGGATGTTCTTTAACCTCTATGCTTTTGGAGGTTTTCCAGACTTTTTCCTGTGGTTGATTTCAAGTTTCATAGCATTGTGATATGAAAGAATGTATGGTATGATCTCAATTCTTTTATATTTATTGAGGGCTGCTTTCTGAATCAATATCTGGTCTGTCTTGAAGAATATACCATTTCACTCGAGAAGAAAGTGAATTCCATAGCTTCGGGATGTAGAGTTCTAAATATGTCTGTCAAGTCCATCTGGTCCAATGTGTCATTCAGTGCTATTGTTTCCTTGGTGATTTTCTGTCTACTTGGTCTATGCATTGCTGTAAGTGGAGTATTAAAGTCTCCTGCCAGTAGCAAATTCTTATCAATAACATCGCTTATGTTTGTGAATAATTGTTTTATGGATTTGAGGGCTCCCAAATTTGGCGCATAGACATTTGTAATTATTAGCTCTTCCTGATGGACAGAGCTTGTAATTATTATATAATGCCCTTCTTCATCTCTTGTTACTGCCTTTACTTTAAAGTCCAGTTTGTCTGATATAAGTATGGCTACTCCAACTTTCTTTAAATTTCCAGTAGCATTATAGATATTACTCCATCACCTCACTTTCAGTCTGAAAGTTCCTCAGATCTAAAATGAGTCTCTTGTAGACAGCAAATAGATGGATTTTTTTTAATTCATTCTGATACTCTGTGTCTTTTGATTGGAGCATTTATTCTACTTACCTTCAGTGTAATTATCGAAAAATATGGGTTTAGGGTCATTACGTTCTCTGTAGGATTCATGCTTGTAGTGTGGTGTCTGGTACTTCGAGTTCTTTGCAACAATTACGTCATAGAGTCACCCTTAGGATTTCTTGTAGAGCTGGCTTAGTGGTGACGAATTCTTTCCATTTTTGTTTGTTTGGGAAAACTTCTATCTTCCTTCTATTCTAAATTACAGGCTTTCTGGGTAAAGGATTCTTGGCTGCATCATCTGTTCATCACATTGAAGATTTCCTGCCGTTCCTTTTTGGCCTGCCAGTTTTCAGTAGATAGGTCCGCTACTACCTTGAGGTGTCTACCTTTGTATGTTAAGACCCGTTTATCCCTAGCTGCTTTTAGAATTTTCTCTTTATTCTTGTATTTTGCAAGTTTCATTTGATATGTGGTGAAGATCGATTCGAGTTACTTATGAGGGGAATTCTCTGTGATTCTTGGATTTCAGTGCCTGTTTCCTTTCCCAGGTTGGGGAAGTTCTCAGCTTTGATATTTTTACATATACCTTTGGGTCCTTTCTCTCTCTCCTCTTCTTCCAGAATTCCTATGATACAGATATTGTTCATTTGATTTCATCACTGAGTTCTCAAGTTCTCCTTTAGTTCTCCTGGATCAATTTAATCTCTCTTTTTCTCGGATTCCTCTTTTTCTATAATTTTATCGTCTAATTCATCTATTCTCGTCTCTGCCTCTTCAGTTCACGCATTGGCCGCTTCCGTTTTATTTTGCACCTCATTTATTTTTTAATTTTTTTAAATGTTTTATTTATTTCTGGGGCGCCTGGGTGGCTTAGTCGGTTAAGCGTCCGACTTTCGCTTAGGTCATGATCTCATGGTTCGTGAGTTCGAGCCCCGCGTCCAGCTCTGTGCTGACTGCCAGCTCAGAGCCTAGAGCTTGTTTCAGTCTGTGACTCCCTCTCTCTCTGACCCTCCCCTGCTCACACTGTCTCTCTCTCTCCTAGAAATAAATAAAACATTTTAAAAAATGTTTTATTTATTTCTGAAAGAGAGAGAGCAGGGGAGGGTCAGAGAGAGAGAGAGGGAGACAGAAAATCTGAAGCAGGCTCCAGGCTCTGAGCTATCAGCACAGAGCCTGATGCGGGGCTCGAGCCCATGAACAGTGAGAGCATGACCTGAGCTGAAGTCGGATGCCCAACCAACTGAGCCACCCAGGCGCCTCTATTTTGTACCTCATTTATAACAGTTTTTAATTCATCATAACTATTTTTAAGATCCATGAACTTTGCAGCAATAATGTCATTAAATTCTTCAGCTATGATTTATTCTTGTTTATATCCTCTAACTCTCTGTGGACATTTTCACTGGGTTTATCCACTCCTTTCTCAAGTCTATTGAGTATCTTTATGACCATTACTTTGAACTCTTTAACAGGCATATTGTTTATCTTTGCTTCATTTAGGTCTTTACTGTGATTGGCTTGTTCTTTCATTTGGGACATATTCTTCTATCTCCTCATTTCATCTAACACTCTGTGTGTTATGCATGTATATGTATGTATGTGTTCTATGTATTAGGTAGAGCAGCTATATCTTCTGATCTTTAAAGTAGTGACCTTGTATAGAAGAGGTTCTGTGGTGCCCTATAGTTCAATTCTCCCATGTCACCAGAAACAGGTGCCCCAGGGGTATCTCCTGTGTGGATTGCATGCACTCTTCTATTGTGGCTGAGCATAACGGCCTTCATCCCAGATAACAGCAGTGGACCACTTTGCCCTTTGTGAGCACACCTTTGAGAGTCCTGGCTGAGGCCAGATAAGACTGGTTGGTGGGTGAGGCCATTACTCATTCTAGCCTGTGCTCTTAAACTCTTCCAAGATTGCCCATACACTGAAGTGTGGAGCTCAATCCTTTCTGGGTGTATGCAGGTCAGAGGCCTGGCTACATAACTGTGGGTACCTGGTATGTTGGTTTATTACCCCCTCTCCACGACTCGAGTCACTTTGGAGTGATGCTGGTCTGGGTTGAAACTGCAGACCGGGTATGGTTGGGGAGGAACAACTTTGGAAGTTGTGCTTGCCATGGCAGGCAGGCTGGTGTGGTCGGTCTACAGAGAAATTCCAGGTTGAAGCGCTTGGTGCTATCAAGGAAGAAGGAGAATTATAGAAATGAGTCCCACAAGCATTCTTCTATGTGTGTTGAGGTTGAAGAACAGTGGTACACATATGTGCTTTTGTTCCTAGAGAATTCTTCTGTAAATTTCTCTTCCTCTAGCACATGTTTTCACATTATTCAATAAATCTCTTTCATGTATACTCCAGGAACTTTTCAAGCTGCACTTCTCATTTCCTGGCAAAGTTATTTATTATTCTGGCTCTTTAAAAGAAGGTATTGAGTTTATATTGCCATCTGGCTTTCCTAGACTTGACCAACCTTGAGCTTTTTACTTTCTTGGTGTAAATCCAGCTGGTTTTCAAAGCCAGAATTTATGGAGATTACTCTTTGCACTGTAGATCCCCAGTGATGAGGTTGTATGTTGTGTGATTTGTTCATCTTACTTCTCCTTGCTTGTGAATTCCTTTCTGTTTGTGGTTAGTTATTCTGGGGATTTGGTTCCCAACCATTTCTTTATCCCTCCTACCATTTTTGATGTAACAATCTCTTTATGACTACCTACAGAATATCTGTTCTTCAGATCTTTAGGTCATTTTCAGAGTTATTTGAAAAGATGCAAGTATTATCCAGGTGTGTCTGTAGAATGAGGTGAGCTCGGAATCCTCCTATTCAGCCCTCTATCAAAACGATATTGTTTTTAACAAATCATAGTGGAACAACTGAAAATCCACATGAAAGAAAAAAAAGTAATCTAAACATGAGTCTTTCATTATTCACAAAACTTAACTCAAAATTGATAATATACCTAAAAGTAAAATGCAAAACTATGAAATCCCTAAAGATAACATAAGAGAAAATCTAGGTGACTTTGTTTTTGGTGATAACTTCTTAAATACATCAAGATCCTTTTTGCCCATTTTTCCCTGGAAATCTAAAACTGGTCAAATAATAACATCTGTTATTTATTTTTAATTAATAGATGCAGAGAACAGATTAGTGGTTGTCCAATCAGTGGTGGGGGTGGGTGGGGTATGGAGGTAGAGGATGGAAGAAATGGGTCAAGGTGGTTAAAAGAGAAAAATAAGGGGCGCCTCGGTGTCACAGCTGGTGAGCCTCTAACTTCAGCTCAGGTCATGATCTCATGTTTTATGGGTTTGAGTCCCATTATCAGGCTCTGTGCTGACAGCTCAGAGCCTGGAGCCTGCTGCTGATTCTCTGTGTGTGTGTCTTTCTGCCCCTTACCCGCTTCTTATCTCTGTGTCTCTCTTGTTCTCTCTCTCTCAAAAATAAATAAACATTTTTTAAAAGATAAAAATAATTAAGTAAATACAAATTTGAAAATCAAGAAAAAATTAAGTCTCTTGAAAAGATCAGTGAAATTGACAAAGATATAGCCAGAGTGGCAAAGGAAAAATAATGAAGACATAAACTAGTAACATTAGGAGTGAACCAGGTGATAATTCTACACACTTTTCAGACAAGAAAAGGATAAAGAGAATATTTCAAACAACTCTACATGGACAAATTTCACAATTTGGATGAAATGAATCAATTCCTCAAAAGGTGTAAAGTATCACAACTCACCCAATATGAAATAGACTACTTGAATGGCCCTATAACTATTAAGAAAATGAAATTTATCATTAAAAACTGCCATCCAAAAGAAATCTACAAGTGCCCAAAATTTACAGTTAACATCACACTTAATGGTGAAAAATATAATGCTTTCCCCCTGAGATCAGAAACAAAACAAAATGTTCACTTTGACTATCTTTATCCAATTTGTACTAGAAGTTCTAGCTTATGCAATAAAATAAGGAAAGGAAATAAAAGTAACATACAATTATCTGTATTGACAACCCTAAAAAATCTACAGAAACAGTCTTACAACTAATAAGTGAATTGAACAAGTCTCTGGATACCAGATCAACACACAAAAATCAACTGTTTATATAGGAAAACTGAACATATTGAAGCTGAAATTAAACATATAATACTATTCTCAGTCACTCAAAATATCAAATTTTTAAATGTAAATCTAACAAAACATGTATAGGACTTTTATGCTGAAAACTGCAAAACATTGATGAAAGGAATCAAAGACGTTCTAAATAAATAGAAAGGCATCAGTGTTCATGGACTGAAAGACTCAACCGAGTAAAAATATAAATTCCTCCAAAACTGATATACAGGTTTAACATAAGTCTTATAAAAGTTTCAACAATATTTTTGAAGACAAGAAAATTCTAAGATTCATATGGAAAGGAAATATGCTAGTATAGGTAAGATAATTCTAGAAAAAAATGAAGTGGAAGAAATCCACCTACCTAATGTCAGGACTTATTTTATAGCTATAGTCAAGACTGTGGGGCACTGGGGTGGCTCAGTCAGTTAAGTGTCTGACTTCAGCTCGGGTTATGATCCCACTGTTCATGTGTTCAAGCCCATGCTGACAGATCAGCACCTGGAGCTTCCTTCAGATTCTCTCTGCCCCTCCCCCACTCATTCTCTCTCCCTCTCCCTCTCTCTCTCTCACTCTGTTTCTCTCAAAAATAAATAAACATTTAAAAAAAAAAGACTGTGTGATAGTGACAGGAAAATACAAATACAGATCAGTGAAAAGGAATAGAGAACCCAGAAAAAGTCCTGCACAAGAGTTTGGCCAGCTTAGTTGATCTTTGACAAGTGTGCAAAAGTAATCAATTCAATGGAGAATGTCTTTTCAAGAAATGGTTCTGAAATAATTTGATATCCACTGAAAACACAAATGAACCTTGACCAAAACCTCACACCTTATATAAAAATGAAATCAAAATGGATCACAGATTTAAATGTAAAAAAATAAACTATAAAAATTTTAGAAAATAAAATAAGAGACAATCTTCAGGAACTAGGGCTTGGTGAAGTATACTTAGAAATGTTACTAAATGCACAATCCATAAAAGAAAAAAAAAAAAAAAAACAAGAGCTTGGACTTCATCAAGATTAAAAAACATTTTTTCTTCAAAAGACCAGGATGGTGAAAATAAAAGCTACAGAATGGGAGAAAATATTGCAAAACCACATATCTGACAAGAACTCATATCCAGAAAATATAAAGAATTCTTAAAACTTAACATTTAAAATCAGTCAATTAGAAAATGAGCAAAATGCTTCAAGAATCATTTCAATGAAGAGAGTATATGGATACCAAATAAGCACATGGAAAGATTTTCAACATCACTAGCCATTGGGGAAATCAAATTAAAAACTCAAGGATCTATCACTGCATGAACCAATGAGAACAGCTAACTTTTTTCATTCCTGAAAATACCAGATGCTGGCAAGAATGCCAAAAAAAAAAAAAAAACACTGGATTTTTCATATATTGATGGGAGAAATGTAAATTGGTAAAACTTTTCTGGAAACAATTTGAGTTTCTCATGAAGCTAAACATGCAATTACCATATGTCCAAGCATTTGCATTCTTGAGCATTTATCCTAGAGAAATGAAAACTTACATTTGCACAAAATCCTGTTCGTGACCTGTTCATAGAAGTTTTAAGGGCCTCAAATTGGAAATAACTTGTGTTCCTTGATGAGGGAATGATTAAGCAAACACTGGAAGTAAATTGGCAAAAAAAAAAAAGGTAAAAACCATGGAATACCACTTAACAATAAAAAGGAATGGAGTATTGATAAATGGAACTTGAAAAAATCTTCAAGGTGCCTGGGTGGCTAAGTCATTTAAGCATCTGACTTCGGCTCAGGTCATGATCTTGCTGTTTATGGGTCTGAGACCTGCATTGGGGCTTTGTGCTGACAGCTGGGAGCCTGGGGCCTGCTTCAGATTCTGTGTCTCCCACTCTCTCTGCTCCTCCACTCCTCACGCTCTATCTCTCTCAAAAATAAACATTAAGAAAAATTTTAAAAAGAAAAAATCTTCAGAAAACTATGCTGAGTGAGAAAGAGCCAACTTCAAAAAACACTTGCTATGACTCCTTTCATATAACATTCTCGAAATGACACAGTCATAGATGTGGAAAATAGATTACTGGTTGTCATTGGTTGAGAATATTGGATAAAAGAAAAAGAATAGTGTGATAAAGGAAGATAGAATTATACATACAGACTGTGCAATTTCAATTTAACGTTTCAATTATTGTGATATAAGTCGGTTAAACATAAATTGGAGAAAGCTGCGTGAATTTACCTTTGAAATTTCCTGTGAATCTAAAACCATTTTAATATAAAAGTTTTAAAAATCAGTTCTGAGGGCACCTGGGTGGCTCAATCGGTTAAGACACCAACTACGGCTCAGGTCATGATCTCACAGTTTGTGGGTTAAAGCCCCGCGACCGGCTTTGTGCTGACAGCTCGGAAACTGGAGCCTATTTCGGATTCTGTGTCTCCCTCTCTCTGCCCCTCCCCAACTTGTGCTGTCTCTCTCTCTCTCAAACATAAATAAACATTAAAAATTTAAAAATTTTGTTCTGAATCTCTATGAAATTGTTGCGGACGAAATGACACAAAGGACAAGACACACACAAAAGACAGACACAGACACAACTCCGGCCGGAGGAACAATTCCACGCAAGCCCCTCTTGCGGTTTATTTTATACCCGGTAACTGGATACAAACTGAAATCTACAAGATGCATTCCTTTACCAATTAAGGGCAAGTAGCCAAACACATTTCAAGGACAGGGGGGAGCAAAGAGAGGAAGCGACCACAACATGTTTCCTAAGAGGCCTGCTCACAATTCCAGCCTTCTCCTTATTTCTAAGGAGGGCATGTTCCCTCGTTTGCAAGCGGACCATTAACCTTGGATACTGTGTGCAGGCCTCCTGGCAGAGCATCCTGTTTGCAGGAATGCCTTGCCCAGGCAGGGAGCCCCGTGTGCAGGCACATCCCTGCGTCCCTAACCACGCTTTCTTGTGGTCACTGTCAGGCTCCCACAGAAATTTTAGAAATCTTGAAATACCCAAGTAACCATTAAAGAGCTGAAGTTAATAGAAGTTACATTTTCATCAAGGAAGAACAAGATTGGAAATGGCATATGAACTATATTTATACCTATATGTCTGGTCCCTATAGGAAAAGAACAAATTTGTGTTTTGTTTGAAAAATTTGCTGGGTTATTTCTACAGAAAAGAAAACAAAACCAAAAACAAAAATTGTGAATTTTTAACTAATTTAAAAAGATAGAATAATTAATATAAAATAAATACTTTCTCAAACAAAATAACATTATCCTTTCTCAAAAATTTAAATGTATTTTGTTTAATTTCCCGTCAAGGTTGTTCTCCTTGAATTTTTTTCTTCATAAACATGAATATCTGTTTATAAATTTGTTGTTCATTTATTCAACATTGTATTTGACATTTTTGTACAGTTCACTATTAATAAATTAATTAAAAATTAATAAAGCGATCAATTTCAAAAATGGACAAAAATAAAGTCTAAAAAAGTGTTCTGCAAAAGACTGCATGTTGTTTGAAAGTCTGAACATTTAGATAAATGTTATCTTTCTGCCAATAGTATATTAAAAATAAAAGTATAATTACTTTAATTTTTGCAAACTAATAATTAAATTTTTGTATTCTAGGTACCTATTTATTTTTAATCATGTTTTATTCAGCATCTATTTATTATTTTACTGGTTAAACCTACTAAAGGTTCTATGTTTACAAAATTTCCTTTTGTGTTTCTCTTATAAGACTTGGATTGGGAATCGAAGAAGGAAATATCGTTTAATGGGGATTGAAGTTCCGCCTCCAAGAGGAGGCCCTGCTGATTTTTCTGAGCATCCTGAATCTGGTTCTTTGTCTGCACTCACACCAGGAGAGGAAGCTGGTCCAGAAGTAGGAGAGGATAATGACAGAAATGATGAAGTATCCATCTGTTTGTCTGAAGGAAGCTCTCAAGGTATATTGTATGCAGCACTTCCTAATAATAGCTTTTGTAACTTTGATAGATTTTAAATTACTTTTCAACTAATTATATTTCACATCTAAAGTTCTCAAAACACTTAGTTAAATATTTGAAAAGAAATTGGTTTATTTTTATTTATTTTGTTTTTATTCTACTGATATGTATATACACACATATACATAATAAAATTATTACTGCAGTCAAAAAATTAACATATATATCTCCTTACATAGCTACCATTTATATATATGGTAACAGCACCTGAAACTTATTCTCTTAGCACATTTCTAGAATGCAATGTAGAATTGTTAACTTTTTTGTTTTTTTATAAATAGTTTATTGTCAAGTTGGTTTCCATATAACACCCAGTGCTCACTTCCACAAGTGACTTCCTCCATGCCCATTTGCCCCCTCACCCCCCACACCCATCAGTCCTCAGTTTGTTCTCAGCATTCAAGAGTCTCACATGGTTTGCCTCTCTCCCTTTCCTCCACCATTTCTCCCCTTCTTCTCCCCCATGGTCCTCCGTTAAGTTCCTCCTAACGTTCCTAGACGTGCAAACATGATATTTGTCCTTCTCTGCCTGACTTATTTCGCTCAGCATAACACCCTCAAGGTCCATCCATGGCCAGATTTCACTCTTTCTCATTGCCATACAGTATTCGATTGTATAGATAAACCACATCTTCTTGATCCATTTGTCCGTTGATGGACACTTAGGCTCTTTCCATGTTTTGGTTATTGTTGACAGTATTGCTGTGAACATTGGGTAAATGTGCTCCTATGCAACAACACTCCTATATCCCTTGGGTAAATTTCTAGCACTACTATTGGTGTGTCATAGGGGAGTTCTATTGTTAATTTTTTGAGGAACCTCCACACTGTTTTCCAGAGGGGCTGCACAACTTTACATTCCCACCAACAGTGTAGTAGGGTGTCCTTTTCTCCACATCCTCGTCAGCATCTAGAGTCCTCTGGTTTGCTCATTTTAGCCACTATGGCAGGTGTGAGGTGGTATCTCAGTGTGATTTTGATTTGTATTTCCCTGATAAGGAGGGATGCTGAGCATCGTTTCATGTGTCTGTTGGCCATCTGGATGTCCTCTTTGGAGAAGTGTCTGTTCATATCTTCTGCCCATTTCTTCACTGGGTTGTTTGTTTTTCAGGTGTGGAGTTTGGTGACTTTCTTATAGATTTTGGATATTAACCCTTTATGTGATAAGTCATTTGCATCTATCTTTTCCCATTCTGTCGGTTGTCTATTAGTTTTATGGATTGTCCCTTTGCCTTGCAGAAGCTTTTGATTTTGATGCGATCCTAATAGTTTATTTTTGCTCTTGATTCTTTAGCTTTTGGGGATGTGTCAAGTAAGAAATTGCTGCGGTGGAGATCAAGGAGGTTATATCCTGCCTTATCCTCTAGGGTTTTGATTGTTTCCTGTCTCACGTTCAGGTCCTTTATCCATTTTGAGTTTATTTTTGTGCATGGTGTGAGAAAATGATCTAGTTTCCTTCTTCTGCATGTTGCTGTCCAGTTCTCCCAACACCATCTGTTAAAGAGGCTGTCTTGTTTCCATTGGATGTTCTTTCCTACTTTTCAAAGATTAGTTGGCTGTACACTTTTGGGTCCAATTCTGAGTTCTCAATTCTGTTCCATTGGTCTATGGGTCTGTTTTTGTGCCAATACCATACTCTCTTGATGATGACAGCTTTGTAGTAGAGGCTAAAGTCTGGGATGGTGATGCCAACCGTTTTGGTTTTCTTCCTCAATGTTACTTTGGCTATTCAGAGTCTTTTGTGGTTCCGTACAAATTTTAGGATAGTTTGTTCTAGTTTTGAGAAGAATGCTGCTGCAATTTTGATTGGGATTGCATTGAATGTGTAGATTGCTTTGGGTAGTAATGACATATTAACCATATTTATTCTTCCAATCCATGAGCATGGAATGTTTTTCCATTTCTTTGTGTCTTCTTCAATTTCCTTCATGAGTTTTCTATAGTTTTCATCATACACATCTCTTATATCCTTGGTTAGGTTTATTCCCAGGTACATTATGGTGTTTTGTGCAATTGTGAATGGAATCACTTTCCTGATTTTTCTTTCTGTTGCTTCATTTTTGGTATATAAGAATGCAACCGTTTTCTGCACGTTGATTTTGTACCCTGCAACTTTGCTGAATTGTTGGATCAGTTCTAGTAGGCTTCTGGTGGAGTCTGTCGGGTTTCCTACGAAGATTATCATGTCGTCTGCGAAAAGTGAAAGTTTGACTTCTTCTTTGCCAATTCTAATGCGTTTGATTTCCTTTTGTTGTCTGATGGCTGATGCTAAGACTTCCAGCACTCTGTTAAACAACAGTGGTGAGAGTGGATATCCCTGTCGTGTTCCTGATCTCAGGGGGAAAGTTCTCAGTTCTTCCCCATTGAGGATGATGTTAGCTGAGGGCTTTCTCATAGATGGCTTTTATGATGTTTAAGTAAGTTCCTTCTATCCCCACTTTCTTGAGAGTCTTTATTAAGAAGGGATGCTGTATTTTGTCAAATGCTTTTTCTGCATCTATTGACAGGATCATATGGTTTTTATCTTTTCTTTTGTTGATTTTATGTATCACATTGATTGATTTGCGAATATTGAACCAGCCCTGTAACCCAGGAATGAATCCCACTTGATCTTGGTGGATCATTATTTTTATGTACTGTTGGATTCGATTTGCAAGTATCTTGTTGAGGATTTTTGCATCCGAAATCAAGGATATTGGCATGTAGTTCTCTTTTTTCTTGGGTCTCTGTCTGGCTTGGGAATCAGAGTGATGCTGGCTTCATAAAATGAGTCTGGAAGTTTTCCTTCCATATCTATTTTTTGAAATAGCTTGAGAAGAATTGGTATTAATTCTGTTTTAAATGTCTGGAAGAATTCCCCAGAGAAGCCATCAGGTCCAGGGCTCTTATTTGTTGGGAGATTTTTGATAACTGATTCGATTTCTTCACTAGTTATGGGTCTGTACGGACTTTCTATCTCTTCCCGTGTGAGTTTTGGTAGTGTGTGTGTGTTTAGGAATTCGTCCATTTCTTCTACGTTGTCCAATTTGTTGGCATATAAGTTTTCATAGTATTCCTTGAAAATTGCTTGTATTTCTGAGGCGTTGGTTTTCATCAGTCCGTTTTCAATCATGATTTTGTCTATTTGGGTGTTCTCTCTTTTCTTTTTGAGAAGCCTGGCTAGAGGTTTGTCAATTTTGTTTATTTCTTCAAAAAAACCAACTCTTGATTTCATGGATCTGTTCAATTGTTTCTTTGGTCTCAATGTTGTTTATTTTTGTTCTGATTTTTACTATTTCTCTTCTTCTACTGTGTTTGGGGTGCTCTTGTTGCTCTGCTTCTAGTTCCTTTAGGTGAGCTGCTAGATTTTGCACTTGCGCTTTTTCTAATTTCTTGAAATAGGTCAGGGGTGCAATGTACTTTCCTCTTAGAACTGCCTTTGCCACATCCCATAGAGTTTGGATTGTCGTATTTTCATTTTCATTTGAGTCCATATATTTTTTCATTACTTCTCTTATTGCTTGATTGGTCCATACATTCTTTAGTAGGGTGTTCTTTCACCTCCATGTTTTTGGAGGTTTTCCAGACTGCTTCCTGTGATTGATTTCAAGTTTCAAAGCATTATGATCTGAGAGTGTGCATGGTATGAACTCAATTCTTTTATATTTCTTGAGGGCTGCTTTATGTCCCAGTATGTGATGTATCTTGGAGAATATGACATGCACACTTGAGACGAAAGTGAATTCCTTGCCCTCAGGATGTAGAGTTCTAAATATAGAGTTCTAAATGTAGAGTTCAGATCCATCTGGTCCAATGTGTCATTCAAGTCTATGGTTTCTTTAGTGATTTTCTCTCTCGTTGATCTATCCATTGCTGTAAGTGGAGTATTAAAGCCCCTTACTATTAGCACATTCTTATCTATAAGATTGTTTCTGTTTGTGATTAATTGTGTTAAATATTTAGGTGCTTCCATATTCCGTGCGTAGACATTTAAATTGTTAGTTCTTCCTGATGGATAGACCCTGTAATTATAATATAATGCCCTCCTTCATCCCTTGTTATTGTCTTTAATTTAAAGTCCAGTTTGTCTGATATAAGTATAGCTCCTCCAGCTTTCTTTTGACTTCCCATAGCATGATATATATTTCTCCATCTCCTTACTTTTAGTCTGAAGGTAATTTCCAGTCTAAAATGCGTTTCTTGTAGACAACAAATAGATGCATTTTGTTTTTTTTATCCATTCTGCTACCCTATGTCTTTTGATTGGAGCATTCAGCCCATTTACATTCAGTGTTGTTATTGAAATATGTGGATTTAGAACCATTGTGTCCTTTGTGGGATTCATGCTTGTGGTGGTGTCTCTGGTATCTTGCCTTCCTTGCAACACTTCCCTCAGAGTCCCCCTCCAGACTTCTTGTAGGGCTGGTTTAGTGATGACAAATTCTTTCAACTTTTGTTTATTAGGAAAGAGTTTGATCTCTCTTTTTATTCTGAATGACAGGCGTGCTGGGTGGAGGATTCTTGGCTGTATATTTTTCCTGTTCATCACATTGAAGTACTCTTGCCATTTCTTTCTGGCTGTCAAGTTTCATTAGATAGTTCTTTCACCACTGTGTTAGGTTTCCCTTTGTACATCAGGGCCCTTTTCTGCCTAGCTGCTTTCAAAATTCTCTCTTTGTCCTTATATTTTGCCAGTTTCACTATGATATGTCGTGCAGAAGACCGATTCAAATTATGTGTGAGTGGAGTTCTCTGTGTTTCTTGAATTTCAACTTCTATTTCCCTCTCCAGGTTGGGGACGTTCTCTACTATAATTTTCCAGGACTCCTTCAGCACCTTTCCCTCTCTCTTCCTCTTCCGAAATTCCTATGATACGGATATTGTTGTGTATGATTGTATCGCTGGGCTCTCAAACTCTTCTTTCATGTTCCTGGATCAGTTTATCCTTCTTTTTCCCAGTTTCTTCTTTTTCTATAATAGTGTCTTCTAAATTACTTATTCTCCTTTCTGTCTCTTCAGTCCGTGCGTTCGACGCCTCCAGTTTATTATGTATCTCATTTATCCCATTTTTTATTTCACCATAACTATTTTTAAGTTCCATATTGTTTGTGGCCATGGTTTCTCTGATGTTCTCCATGCTTTGTCAAGCCCAGCGATTGATTTTATGATTATTGTTCTTAATTCTTATTCAGTTATGTTGCTTATATCTGTTTTGAGCAGTTCTCTAGCTGTCATTTCTTCCTGGAGTTTCTTTGGAGGAGAGTTCTTCCTTTTTGTCATTTTGGTTAGCTTTCTATCTCTTCTTACTTTTAAAAGCTTATTGTACACATGGCCCCTGTGAGTTCTGCTGTATTAGAGAGCGCTCTTTTGACTGTTCAGGGCCTGTCTGTTCAGGAAGTGTTCTTTGGATGCTGTCTCTTGTATTTTTTGTTTGTTATTGTTGTTGTTGTTGTTGCTGTTGTTGACCGTTTGGTTATTGTTTTTCCCTACTGGTAGTGGTATTTGGGACTCTCCACCATGTGTTGTTTGGCTTGTTTCTTTAGTTAGCCCTGGAAAAGGAAAACAGACAAGCACAGAGGGAACACAGGTACCCAAATGCACAGACAAAACCAATAAATATGCAAACCCAGGCTCAGGTAAAAACAGCTACAACAACAAGACAGCTATCTGGACGGGATGGGCGTGGTTTGGTGTAGGCAGGTTTTGTCTCCACTGTGTCTGCTGCCCTGCCTAATGCCCCTCCTTCGTGGTTGTGGGGAGAAGAATGGCGTTGCCCCAGTCACTTCTCAACCAAGCGTTGCAAATCACTTCTTTGGGTCCGATCCCCCTGTTCTGAGGATGTAGCCAAGGTGGGCTGAGTTCTATGCCCCATGCCCTGCCTCGTTTCCAGGCCCAGTCCGCGGGTTTTGTTTTAGTGCCCTGAACAGTCCTGTAGGTCGCTGTTTACCTGTTGCAAAGGGTTGAGTGCGGGGTGGGGGAAGTGTCGCAGCCTCAGTTCCGTTGGGGTCAAGCAGGGATACAACCTGAGTGAGTTTGGGGAACGTAGCAACTTCAGGTCCGTAGAGTCCACATCGCTTCAGTGGGCCGCTGCTTAAGCAGGCTGTTGTTGCGAGCTCTGCCACCTCTTCACTGGGCACAGGTACCGCCTCACCGCGCGCAGGTACAGGTTTGCCGAGTCACTGCCGCCGCTGCTTCATCAGGCCTCTGTCGCATGCGCTGCTGCCGCCTCACCAGGCGCTGGGACTGCCTCTGCAGGCGTTGCTGCCGATTCACCTTGTAGCCGCAGCCATGGATGGTGAGGAGCGCACGGCAGTTCAGTTTTTCCTGGCGCCTTCTGGGACCAGGGCACCTAGTTTAAAGTCAGCACCCCAGCCAGAGCTAAAAAACACTGTCTTTCCAATCTGAAGGTTTTCTCTTCTCCAGGTAAGGTTCTATGAGCAATCTCAGTTTTCTTTCCTTTCCCCTGAACTCGAGGCAGCTCACCACCACTCGATGGTTAATCACTCACCAGAGCTGCAAGCAAGCAGCTCCCTCCCCTCCCTCCGTGTCTCTGGGTCCCGTCCCACTTTTATCTTCCCCAGTTCGCACTCACGCACTTATGAGGTTTCCTTCCCAGTGTACTCTGTCTCTTTCTCTTCCCAAACTCCTGTGGCTCAGTGTCCTATGACTTCAGGCCTTCTCTATTTGAGAAATGGGTGCAGACGAAATGTACGGGGCTCCTTACTTCACCATCTTGCCTCCCAATCCCCTAGAATTGTTAACTTTAATAATCCTGTACATTAGCTCTCCAGACTTATTTGACCTACATAATTGCAAATTTGTATCCTTTGACCAAATTCTCCCATTTCCCTGATCTCCCTACCGTGGTAACTATGATTTTGTTCTCTACTTCATTTGATTTTTTATGATTCCACGTATAAGTGAGATCATGCACTGTTTTTATTTCTGTGTCTGGCTTATTTCAGCTAACATAATGTCCTCCAGTTTCAACCATGTGATTACAAATGCCAAGATCTATTTTTTTAAGGCTGAATAAAATTCCATATTTATATATCTATATATGACTACTATAAGTAATAGTGCAAAAAATGTGGGAGCACCAATAACTCTTTGAGGTACTAATTTCATTTCATTTGGTTATATATCCAGAAGAGGAATTACTGGATCACCTGGTAGTTATATTTTTAAGTTTTTAAAGAACCTACGTACTCTTTTCCATAATGGCTGTACCAATTTGCATTCTGACCTATGATGTACAAAGGCTCCCTTTCCTTTATATCCTCACCAACACTCTTTGTCTTTTATCTTTTTTATTCTTAATGCCTCCACCTAGAGTCTCCCACACTGACTCATCACAGGGAACATTTGTCTACCATAATAATGATCTCTCACATTTAGAAATGTTATTTATTACAACAATCCATAATTATAATTAAGTACATGATTACTTTCTTTATTGAAATTCTAATCAATTTAGGTTTCAATGTTATAAAAGTATTGTAATAAAAGAGGATATGGCATAATGTGATACACACCAAGGTAGTAGTCAGACAACCTGGGTGCAAGTCTTAGATCTTCCACAAGCTCATTATGTCACTTCAGGTAAAACATTTAATTCATGGGGCTTTAGTTACATATCTGTAAAATAATGGAATTAGTCTGGATCATTTCTATAACATTTCTCAGTGTTTCTTTAATGAGAATTCAAATACTAGCATGTATTTTTTTCAATGAATGCTTATATTAAGGTTTAATTTACATATCATACAATTCCTCAATTGTAAATATAGAATTCAATGATTTTTAGGAAATTATATAGAGTTGTGCAACTATCACCATCACTAAAGTGCAACTTTAGAATATTTTCACCACTTCGGGGCACCTGGGTGGCTTAGTCGGTTAAGCGTCCGACTTTCGCTTAGGTCATGATCTCGCGGTTCGTGGGTTCGAGCCCCGCATCGGGCTCTGTGCTGACTGCCAGCTCAGAGCCTGAAGCCTGTTTCAGATTCTGTGTCTGCCTCTTTCTCTGACCCTCCCCTGCTCACGCTTTCTCTCTCTCCTAGAAATAAATAAAAAACATTTTAAAAAATTAGAATATTTTCACCACTTCAAAAAATTTCTTTGAGCCCACTTGTAAATGATCATCAATACCGCTATCAAACCCAGACAATTACAGATCTGCTTTCTGACAATATAAACTTGTGTTTTCTGAGTATCTCACATAAAAGAAATCATACAATATATAGTATTTTTGCATCTGAGAGAAACAAAGAGAGAATCTTACACTGGCCCATTTTGTTTGTTTTTATTTTACTAATCAGAATATTAACAATGTATTTTCCAGTTAAATTTTTGCCTTTTAAATTTGATTATGGAGGGGCGCCTGTGTGGCTCAGTCAGGTGGGCGACGGACCTCGGCTCAGGCCATGATCTCACGGGTTCGTGGGTTTGAGCCCCACGTAGGGCTCTGAGCCTGTTTCGGATTCTGTGTCTCCCTCTCTCTCTGACCCTCCCCTGCTCACTCTCTCTCTCTCTCTCTCTCTCAGAAATAAATAAAAAACATTATAAAAATTTAAATTTGATTATGGACTTTTCTCATGCCTGAACTTATGCTTGTAATATTTAAGTTGCCAAATATATCAGTCCTTTCCTTTATGATTTCTGACCTTGGTATTAAGATTACAAAGTTCTTGGGGCGCCTGGGTGGCTTAGTCGGTTAAGCATCTGACTTTCGCTTAGGTCATTATCTCGCAGTTCGTGGGTTCAAGCCCTGCGTCGGGCTCTGTGCTGGCTGCCAGCTCAGAGCCTGGAGCCTGTTTCAGTCTGTGACTCCCTCTCTCTGGCCCTCCCTGCTCACACTGTCTCTCTCTCTCTCTCTCTCTCTCTCTCTCTCTTTCTCTCTCTCCTAGAAATAAATAAAACATTTAAAAAAATATTACAAAGTTCTTCATTGTACCACAATTATGTAAACATACCCTATATATCTATCTTATGTCTTATAGTTTCATTTTTACCACTTGATATTTATTCTGCATAGAATTTATTTTTCTTTAAGATTTGGGGGGAAAACACCTAATTTTATTTTTCCAAATGGTTAATCAGTTGCCTTACACTGTATAATAATCCTGCATTTTATCAGTGAGTTTAACTGTAGCTTTTTGTCAAGTTTTATACATATGCTTGCACACACACACACATACATACACACATATATGTATACATATATATTGGATATTGATCTGTTTGTTTATTTTGTTATATTGATCTGGTTGTTTATAAATGTGGCTTCTTTTGTTACATTGTTATATTGATTTTGTTACATTGATCTTATTGCTTATAATTGTGGCTCTATAAAATATCTAAATATCTGGTAGGTTCTTATTATTCTTAGGTTTTGTAGCACAGATTATTCTAGATTAACTTTAGAGTTGTTTAATAATATCTTTCCCCAATGTCTCTCTCCAAATATCATTTAAGATTTTTATTGGTATTGCATTAAATGGATAGTAAAATGTGGAAATATAGTCAGTTTTCCATGTGTTGAATTTTAGATGATGTCAGGATATCAATGTGGAGTTTTCCATCAGACCCATGGATAATGTGGGTCTGAAACTCAGAAGAGGGGTTAAGACATGAAAAGAAATATAGGATCCACCCACATTAAGGCTGAGCAAATGTCTAGCCATAGAAATAGAAGATTTAGTTAAGTGAGAAAATGGAAGACAAGAGAGGAATATAGACAAGGGCTGTATGTTGAGAAATATCCAGATTTGAGGGCTGGAGGAGTAAAGGGAGCCACAGAAAGAAGACTCAGATATAGGGGAAACAAGATATTATGATATTACTAAATCAAAGGAAAGAGATTTCAGAAGAAAGAAGTTTCATTATCTCAATCGTCTTTTGGAAGGTGAGTAGAAATTCCCCTCATATGAGGCACTTAAAATGGCCACAGGTATGTAAGTGAACAAAATAATGGTAGTACCAGAGTATGGCGGAGAGGGATAGGAGGAGTTGTTGTTCAATGAATATAAAGTTACAGTTATACAACTAGAGTATAACTGTTGAATAACATTTTGTGTATAGTTAGCAATAAGGGGTTAGAGACTTAAAAAAAATACCCTAAGAGAGTAAATCATATTAAATTGTTCTTAACACAAAAAGAGGGACACAAGAAAACTTTTGAAGGTGATAGATATGTTTATTACCTAAATTGTGGTAATGGTAATATGAGTATTCATATGTTCAAACTCACTAAATTGTATATATTTAATATGTGTACTTTGTGTATACCAATTATACCTTAATAAAGCAGGAATATTACAGTAAACTTTTATTTTATTTTGTTATTATTTTTTGATGTTATGTTTATTTCTAAGAGAGAGAAACAGCGTAAGCAGGGAAGGGTAAGAGAGAGAGGGAGATACAGAATCTGAAGCAGGCTCCAGGCTCTGAGCTCGCTGTCAGCACAGAGCCCAACGCGGGGCTCAAACCCACGAACAGTGAGATTATGAATGACCTGAGCCGAAGTCAGACACTGAACCTACGGAGCCACCCAGGTACCCCTACAATAAACTTTTAAAAACAATGAGAACCCATTAAATTGGGTGCTTAAGGGCTTCTTTCAAAAGCAGTGTGTGTTGCAAGGGGTAAGCAAACAGATTACAGTAGGTTGAGTAATGAAATGGTTATTAAAGCTCTTGGTATCTGGACCACGTATTTTAATACTAAGTCTTTGAAAAGTTGTGTGAATATTTAAATTCTCTCTCTCTCTCTCTCTCTCTCTCTCTCTCTCTCTCTCTCTCTCTCTTCCTTCCCTTTCTCTCTCTCTGTGTCCTTCCCAACATTTGCTGTTGGCTTTGATGAAAATGATAACAGAAAATTTAGTGTACAGGAAAACTGAAGCAGGAAAAAAGAGAAGCTTCCAAGTCCCTTATTTATAATCTACTTGATCCATTAAATCAAAAATGCACCAACTTCTATGAGTCTTCTACCAAAGACTATTAGTCTTTACTAAATTGTATGTGCCTGGTAATATTTGAATATTTTCGGTGATTTAGGAATAGAACTTTAGAGAATGATGACTGGCAGCTATTTGAAACATAATGAGGATTTGCATGTTTCTATGGGTGGGTGGGAGAGCTATGAGGAAATATTCTTTTTTTAAAAAATGTTGATTTCTTTTTGAGAGAGAGAGAGAGAGAATGCAAGTGGGGGAGGGGCAGAGAGAGTGGGAAACAGAGAATCCTAAGCTGGCTCTGCACTGACAGCAGAGAGCCCAAGGCCAGGCTCAAACTGAGGAACCATGAGATCATGACCTGAGCTGAAATGAGATGCTTAACTGACTCCACCAACCAGGTGCCCCAGGAAATATTCTAATAAAAGATATTACCTAAACCCCTGAAAGAGAATTTCAATCCATGACTTCCACTTCCCCACCTAAAAGGGAATTTTTAAAAAAATAAGTAGTTAATAGGAGAAAAGTGAGTTAATTTTAAGGTTACTAATGAACGACTGCTCTTACACTGGCCTCCTTTGTCATTTAATAGTGTGTTCTCTAGACAGCTGATGTAATAATCAAGACCTAATGAGAAAGAGGAGAGAGATAATTTAATATATGAATCAAAAAACACTTGATGGGAAGTGATATTACCTAGAGTCCTTTCAGTGGCTTACTTTTTACAGCTGCATAGTAACCTTTTCATTCTCATCAGAAATTGGAGCAGAAAAGCAGAAAATAGTCTTAAAACACTAACAGAGCCTTTTTTGGTGCTATCTTCAATGAGCTCTGTCCTATTCTCTTCATCATTTTGCTGGTGGAGAATACTAATGTGATTGATTTAACCGTGTGATCCTTTTGTGATGATTAAGTGAATTGTATCATCTGGCCTAGGTTAATATATATTTAAGATATGCTAACCATATTCTCTTTCAGTTATGAAAATATAGTTAAATGTGTGTTTACTTTGGCATTTTCATTAATTACCTCTGAGAGATATAGAGACAGAATAATCAGAGTAATTACACATTCTATTTCAAAAATCTGACAATTTGAAACTCAGAGTCCTTTTTAATATGGCTATTACTTCAAGAGGTTAGAGTCTTCCAAATGTCTAAGAAAAAATAAAATGTCTTTAAAGAAGGGCTTACATTTTACATGTTGAAAATCAATTAAAATTGTGTTAAATTTTTCTAGAAAAAATTCTACAAGCTAAAGACGCATTTAGGAACACCTGGGTGTTAAGGGTCAGACTTCGGCTCAGGTCATGATCTCACACACGGTTCTTGGGTTTGAGCCCTGTGTCCGGCTCTGTGCTGACAGATAGCTCAGAACCTGGAGCCTGTTTCAGATTCTGTACCTCCCTCTCTGTCTGACCCTCCCCTGCTCATGCTGTCTCTCTCTTTCTCTCTCAGAAATAAATAAACATTAAAAACAGACAAAAATTAAAAAGAAGCATTTAAAGCACACTAAAATTCAGGTTTAGCCAAAATCACCAGAAAGTGCTTGCTGACCTTTTAGCAGTTTCAGTTCCATTTTTTTTTCCTTTTCTGAGAGATTAGGTATTTACCTGATACCGAGCTTTTGACTTACCTCTAGCTTCAACCTTCTGTCTCCCACCCTCACCTCTTCCATTTTTCCCCCTTTCCCTGTGTGGAAGTGAAGAGAAAGGAGATGTGGTAAAGTTACTTGGTTTCATCCTCTCACACAACTGCAAACTCTAGCAAAAGTAATAGATGACTCAGCTCTTTAATTTAAAGTTCTGTGTCTACTAAAATATACGTATGGCTGAGCAATTTTAAAGATTTTTACTATGTTGAGAATCAAATTATTTAAAGTATGGCAACAGTTAACATCTATAATGTTAAATTTTATAACAAAGCCTCTTATCAGCTATATTGTGTATGTGTGTGTGTGTGTGTGAGTGTCTGTGTAAAATATTTGGGGCACCTGGTTGGCTCAGTCGGTTAAGCATCCGACTTTGCCTCAGATCATGATCTCACAGTCCATGGGTTCAAGCCCCGCATCGAGCTCTGTGCTGACAGCTCAGAGCCTGGAGTCTGCTTCAGATTCTGTGTCTCCCTCTCTTTCTCTGCTCCTCCCCCGTTCGTTCTCTGTCTCTCAAAATAAAATAAAGACATAAAAATTTATTTAAAAATATATAATTCTGCATAATTACTCAGTGGATTTGTATGGATACTATATAGAGTTCTCTCTATAATTTTCACTGACTACTAACTTTGCTTATTTGTTTATTTTCCAATTTGCAGAGCTATTTTTCTTGAGGAATAAGCAGACATTGACTACGTTCAGCTTTCAAACTTTCAGTAATGTGAACGCTACCTGTAAAAAAAAAAAAGAAAGAAAACATGCCTTAATTAGGGGTATCACTTTATACCTTTTTATTTTGGAAATCCTACAGTTTTTATTTATCTTATAAAATAATCAGACCTTATATGAATATGTTGCCAGTAAATCAGAGCTGTGTATAAGTTATGAGCAAGTAAGAACAGAAACACAAGGCAAGCCTATAGGGAATGATACCACTAATGATCTTACTGATGAGCACTGTAACTTCTATTCTGACAGCATTAGTACTAATATCAGCTCTGCTGGTTAGTAAACCTGATGACAACTTCCCATCTTCATTTCATTTAGTGGGTGATTACATAGGACATGAAATGTCTGTTATTTGAAATATCTAAATAATGAATAAAATCTCCTCCATCTAGGCATCATTCTTTTACAAAAAAAAAAAAAAATAAATTGAAGGGCACCAGGTTGGCTCGGTCTTTTAAGCATCTGAGTCTTTTTTTCTTTTTTAGTTTGTTTATTTATTTATTTTCAGAGAGAGAGATGGAGAGTGAACACACATAAGTGGGGAAAGGACAGAGAGAGAGAAAGGGAGAGAGAGACAGCACAGAGCCTGATGTCGGGCTTGAACTCATGGACTCACGGACCATGCTATCATAACCTGAAGCATCCGACTCTTGATTTTGGTTCAGGTCATAATCTCACAGTTCATGGGATCAAACCCTGCTTGGAATTCTCTCTCTCACTCTGTCTCTGCCCCTCCCCTGCTTGTGATCTCTCTCTCTCAAAATTAATTAATTAATTGAAAAAAAATTGAATTTTGTCATACAGACAAAGCATTTGACAAAATGCACCATCCATTCATGATAAAAACAATCGACAAAGTAGATGTAGAGGAAACATACCTCAACATAATAAAGACCATATATGAAAAACCACAACTAACATCATCTTCATTTGGGGACAGCTGAGATCTTTTCTTCTATAATCAGGAACAAGAAAGGATGTCCACTTTCATTATTGTTATTTAACATAGTACTGGAAGTCCCAGTCACAGCAATCAGAAAATGAAAAGAAATAAAAGGAATCCAAATTGACAAGGAAGAATTCAAACTTTCACCGTTTGCAAAGGATATGATGCTGTCTATAGAAAACTCAAAAGACCCCATCAAAAAACTGCTGGAACTGATACACAAATTTGGTAAAGTTGCAATACACAAAATCTACATACAAAAATTTGTTGCATTTCTACACGCCAACAAAGAAACTGCAAACAGAGAAATCAAGGAATTAATCCCATTATACTTGTACCAAAAGCCATAAGATACCTGGGAATAAACCTAAACTATAAAACATGGATGAAAGAAATTGAAGATAACACAAGCAAATAGAAAAAAATTACATGTTTATGGATTAGAAGAACAAATATTATTAAAATGTCTATACTACACAAAGAAATCTACAGATTTAAAGCAATCCCTATCAAAATACCACCATCATTTTTCACACAGCTAGAACAAACAATCCTAAAATTTGTATGGAACTGCAAAAGACTCCGAATATCCAAAACAACCTGAAAATGTAAAATAAAGCTGGAGGTATCATAATTCTGTACTCCAAGTTATACTACAAATATGTGGTGATCAAGATAATATGGTACTGGCACAGAAATAGGCATGTAGATTAGTAGAACAGGATGGAAAACCCAGAAATGAACACACAACTGTATGTCAACTAATCTTTGACAAAACAGGAAAGAATATCCAATGGAGACCCCTACCTTGTGGATGTGTTGTCCTACCTATGCTACCTACTCTACGCAACTGTCTTATCCTACAAGATTATGTTTGGCTATTATTATAGTGAACTTTTATATATTAAAAAATACTCAGTAAACATATGAAAAATAAGATAATTCAATAGAAAGAGACAATCTCTTCAACAAATGATGTTGAGAAACTAGATAGCTACATGCAAAAGAATGAAACTTGACCATTTTCTTACACCGTACACAAAAAGTAAATTCAAAATTGATTAAAGACCTACGTGTGAGACCTGAAACCATAAAAATCCTAGAAGTGAACACAGGCAGTAACTTCTTTGACATTGGTTGTAGGAACTTTTTCTAGATATGGTTCTTGAGATAAGGGAAACAAAAGCAAAAACACACCATTTGGACTACATCAAAATAAAAAGCTTCTTCACAGTGAAGGAAACAACAAAACTAAAAAGTGACCAATGGAATAGCAGTTTTTGCAAATGACATATCCAATAAAGGGTTGGTATCCAATATATAAAGAACTTATCAACCTCAATAATCCCAAAATGAATAATCCAATTCAGAAATGGGCAGAAGGCATTAATAGACATTTTACCAAAGAAGACATACAGATGGCCAAGAGACACATGAAAAGATGCTCACCATCACTCATCATCAAGGAAATTCAGATCAAAACTACAATGAGATATCACCTCACACTTGTCAGAGTGTCTGAAATCAAAAACACAAGAAACAAATGCTAGGGAGGATGTAAAGAAAAATGAACGCTCGTGCACTATTGGTATTAAGGTTTCTTGCGGAAAACAGTATTAAGGTTTCTCAAAAAATTAAAAACAGAACTGCCCTACAATCCCATAATGACACTACTAGGTATTTACTCAAAGGATACAAAAACACTAATTAGGTAGGATATATGCACCCTTATGTTTTTTGCAGCAGTATTTACAATAACTAAGCTATGGAAGCTGCCCAAGTGTCCACTGATAAATGGATAAATAAGATGTGGTATATTCATATATAATGGATAATTATCCATCCATAAAATAGAGTGAAATTTTGCCATTTGCAATGATATGGATGGAACTAGAGAATATTATGCTAAGTGAAATAAGTCAGGAAAATACAAATACCATCTGATAAGTCATATGTGGAATTTATAAGACAAAACAAATGAACAAAGGGAGGATGAGACAAACTAAGTAACAGACTCTTAACTATACAGAACAAACTAATGGTTACCAATAGGGAGGTGAGTAGGTGATGAGTGAAGTAGGTGATGGGGATTAAGGAGTACAGTTGTGGTAAGCACTGGGTGTTGTATAGAAGTGTTGAATTACTGTATTGTACACCTTAAAGTAATATTACACTGTATGTTTGCCAACTGAAATTTAAATAAAAACTTGAAAATAAATAAATAAATAAATTGAATTTATGGTGGACTTGCATTAAAATTCTGGTAAAATTTTTCTGTATATCTTAAACTCTAATGCTGTATGTACTCATGACAGTTCCTCAATCAGCCATATTTTTTCCTTTTCATCCTCTATGCTCATACAGGGCACTCCTATAACTCTCTCCATGAGAAGGAATGGATCTGGAAAAGTCTTAGGAGGACTCATAAATATTTTTGTTCTGTTTCCTATGGTGAAATAAAGCATCAGTTACCAAACGGTTGAGACTTCCACTAGTGTTTATCTAAATAATCTCCATGCCATGACTATTCAAAAAGAAAATAGAGAAACATTACTGTCTTCTTTTACTAAGGAGTGGGGATAATCTAAGATAGGGCATTATTTTGTAGACACCCTGTGCTGTGAACTAGCCACTTTCCCTATCTCAGCACAGAGGACTTTTTAATAGAGTTATTTTTCTTAATTAATTTCCCTTTGCTTAATTTCTTCACATTTTTAGAATATTGAATTTTTATCATAAGAAGGATGTTAATTATAGAAAATATAATAAAATAAAATGAAAACGTTAGAAATAGTCCTATCTTTCAGTAATAACTATTCTGAAAATAGAAGTGTGTGGATATTTTTACCAGTGTTTTCTTTACATATATGCAGGTGTGTGTGTGTGTGTGTTCACACACACATGCCTTTTCACACAATTAGAAATTTTCTATATTTATAGTTTTATATCATATATTCAAAAATTTTTATCATCTTTCTTAATTTTTAGTGTTTTATTTATTTCTGAGAGAGAGAGAGACAGCGTGAGCAGGGTAGGGTCAGAGAAAGGGGAAAACACAGAATCTGAAACAGGCTCCAGGCTCTGAGCTAGCTCTCAGCAAAGAGCCTGACACGGGGCTCGAACCCATGAACCGTGATATCATGACCTGAGCTGAAGTCAGACGGTCAACCAACTGAGCCACCCAGGCGCCTCCATCTTTCTCTTATTAAAAGCAATACAAGTTCATTTTAAAAATATTTAAATATGATTAAGCAAATTGAAAAAAAATGAGAATTATCAAAATAAATAAAGGGACACCTGGGTCAGTTAAGCGTCCACCTTTGGCTCAGGTCATGATCTCATGGCTCATGGGTTCCAGCCCCACATCAGGCTCTGTGCGGACAACTCAGATCCTGGAGCCTGCTTCGGATTCTGGTCTCCCTCTTTTTCAGCCCCTCCCCAGCTCGTGCTGTCTTTCCCTCAAAAATAAGTAAGCATTAAAAAATTAGTAAAATTAGAGAAAAGGAAAAAAATAGAAGTTTCCTATAATTCCATCTAGAAATAATAATGTCAGTGTTTTGGTATTAAATAACATCATTCTTTTTTTCCTCTATGAAAATGTACACTTCTTTTCCTTTTACAAAATAAATCTCACACTGTACTTACATAGTAGATTTTGTTGCCTTGATTTGTTTACTTTCCAATTTTTTGTGAATATTTTCTTTATTATCAACTATTCTCTTCATTTTTATGGTATTTACTGTAGGAAGAGATCCTAAATGATTTATTAAACCGTCCATTGTTAATCATATAGGTTGCTTTCATTTTTTTTTCAATTATAAACAACACAGTAGTGCCCATCCTTGTATTTGCATCTATTCACACTTGTTTCCTAGAATGCATTGTTAGAGGTACAGTTGCTCATCACAGCATATATAATGTGAATTTATCATTTGTGTCTTTTTTTTTTTTTTCTAGAGAGAGAGACAGTGTGAGCAGGGAAGGGTCAGAGAGAGAGGGAGTCACAGACTGAAACAGGCTCCAGGCTCTGAGCTGGCTGTCAGCACAGAGCCCGACGCGGGGCTCGAACCCGCGAACCGCGAGATCATGACCTAAGCGAAAGACGGACGCTTAACCGACTAAGCCACCCAGGCGCCCCTCATTTGTGTCTTTTTAAAATAAAAAAAAATATTTAAGTGATCTTGAGAAAGGTATTTTCAATAAAAATTCGAGGAATGAAAATGAAACCACGGTAATTTTTTTTTGTTTTTCTGTAGAAGAGTCCAATGAAGTTCCAAATGAGGCAAGGGTTCATAAGGAGGAGGGCCACCATGGTGTATCCACAGATAATGTGGTATGTACATTTTGAAATTCTTTCCTCATGATAGATTCTTTCCTACATGATGAATTTCAAGGATATATTTCCCTTTGGTAATAATATTGATGTTAGTAGAATAAAATCTTTCCCCATTCACAAGCCAAAACAGAGCTGTCACCAGTGAAATTATATATCTTTGAGGGTTTACGAAATGAAATTTAAAGCACTGTCATTTGTGCCTCATTTTTTTTGATTGAAGAGATTTCCACATATAAAAACCTGGTGCTTACTACACATAGACATTTTATCCATGTTATTTCTCTTTCACACATTCAGCAGAAATCACATTTCTTCTCATTTAACAGGTGGAAGAAATAAAATTGAGGTTAGCTTGAAACCATGAATGAAGCTTTTGTTAGTTCTGAGTCTTATACCCAAGGATTCCTGATTCAGAGCTCTCTGTTCAGACCATACTTATCTCTACTATCTTTGGAAACTTCTCTTCTTTCTAGTTGTATTATGCTCTCTTAGTCTTCTTAAAAGTACTCTTAAGAAAGAAAGAAATACAATATTAAAAGACTGGATGACAGGCAGAGATAGACTGTATGTAGATTAAACTGGGCTTTGTGAAAATTTATACATTATTCGTATATAGAAATGTTCTCCAAGCAGCTGTTTTAGCAGCATCATTTATATTTGACTCCATCAAGTATTACAGAAATCAAGATAATATTAAAGTCAAAGACAAAGGCAAGTTCCATTTTGCTTTTGTTTTTTCTTTTGAATTAGTAATTGTTGCTTGATTGAAATCTTTACAAAATGGTCCCTATAATGGATTTTTGTGTTACAAAATGCATGTAACGCTAAGATTTACCCTGGCTTCCATTGCAAACATTATTTTTATGACACTCTAATTCCTCTACATCTCCTTAATAAAAGTTGAAACATAAAATACAATTTTGCTCTTTTTTGATAAACATCAACTATATGTAATAGTGTTTTCCATATGCAGAATATAGTTTAGGATTACATTTTTTTGATCTCAGTCCCACAAATCAATAGGTAATGGGAAAATAAGCTTTGATTTTGATGCAAAGTCATGTTTTCTTGAGATAGCTAGTAATAATTATTTTCCACAATTATTAATTGTGTTAGTATTCTTAAATTCCATGAAATAATAATCTCCTCTGCTCTGGATTTGTGTTGTACTATGCAAGCTATATACAATTATTTATAAATTAAAACCTTTTGCCCTAAACACATGTTCATTTTGTCTGAATTTCTCTGTATTGGATCTCTCCTCAGCAGACATTTGGAAATAATGGCATGGGATGACTGAAGTCACCTAGGCACCTAATTTTTGAAAACAATTTATTATTAGAGACAAAACTTCAAACTTTTAAAGGTCCATGTCTTGTGCCTGTAACTTTTGAGTGCCCTCAATTATTCATAGATGACAAAGCACAAAGACATATACGACTTATTTATATGCACATATCTAGACATTGACTCTTGGTGCCTTCTTCCCTGGATTACTTATTTTCTTTTCCCCAAAACCAATCCAAATAGAGAATCTTAAAAAAAAAATGGATAGTGTCAAATATGGTCTGGTGAAAACTGATATGATTAAGCCCTAAGTTTATAATGATTTTAATAAAACACAAAACAGATTCATCTCTAATCAGCAGTAGAAAGCAATTTCATTGCAAAAGTCCTCCTTGACTAAGAAGCCTGTAGCTCACAAACCCTGTTATGGTTACATATCCTCATAGGCAACGTAATAAGTATGGTCATTCAAGGTATGTTTGTTACTTTTAAAATTTTTTTAAAAAATTGTTTCTAAAATTCCAATTAATTAACACACACTGTAATATTAGTTTTGGGTGTACAATATAGTGATTCAACACTTCTATACAACACCTGGTGCTCAGAAATTTAGAACTGATTTTGTCTTTTGCTTTTGCTTTACAAAAATAATGTTGCATGATTAGAGAATTTTCTTTGCCTTCATGGTTGGAGCTTACTGGTCATTCTTCACATTCTTCACAAAAACAGTAAGCCGTTTTGTTCATTCTTTTGACAGATAATTAATACCTACTATGTGCAAAATACTGTACAGACTATGTTGCACCTTAATTCTAAAGATAATGGCAGTTTAGCCGCTCTCTCCCTCTTTCTCTCTCTGTCTCTCTCTCTGTCTGTGTGTGTCTTCTTACTGTCCAATGAAGGAAGAAAACCAAGTTTTTTTTTTCCATTACATCATAAATGTCTGCTTTCAATTGTCTATAGCTAATGGAGTGCATTAAATAAATGATATTTTTAAAAGACTGTATTTAGCTTTAGAACGCATGTCACATGTTGATATTTTACAATAAAAGTTGTAACGAAATACATGGCAATTTTTTTTAAAAGCCTTTGCAACAAAGCAGGTATGGTTAGCATTAAATAGACTACTCTTACAGGAAGTGAGCTTCCTGTCACTGGAGGGCACTATTTAAGCAGAATTCAAGTGCATATTTTCCCCCTAGTTACATTGTGGAAAGTTTAAAGTTTCTTTTTAAGCTTATTTATTTGAGTGAGAGAGAGTGAGAATGTGAGGGAGGGAGGGGCAGAGAGAGTGGGAGAAAGAGAATCCCAAGCCAGCTCTGGACTGCCAATACAGAGCCTAAAGCAGGGCTTGATCTCATGAATGAGTGAGATTTTTAAGAGAGAAAGAGCGTGAGTGGGGAAAGAGCAGAGAGACAGGGGTCAGAATCTGAAGCAGGTTCCAGGCTCTAAGCTATCAGCACAGAGCAGGTCACAGGGCTTGAACCCAGCAACCATGAAATCATCATCTGAGCCAAAGTTGGACACTTAACCAACTGAGCCACCCAGGATCCCCAATAAATTTCTGTTTACTAAGCAATCATCAATTAAAGGTAGTGGAAGGTGGCTCAGACACACACTGTGTATAGCACTGAACAGACAGTCAGTTATCAGAGTTTATTCTGGATAATTTGGACTAGATAATCCCATCATAAAAAGTAAGCATTGAATGTATATTTTCTACACATTTTTAGTGTAGTGACGATAACCAGATATATATTTATGGAAACTTCTCTACTTGTGTTACAGAAAATAGAAATTATTGATGATGAAGAAAGTGACATGATAAGTAATTCTGAAGTTGAACAAGTGAATTCTCTCTTGGATTATAAGGTGAAAGTAATTTCAAATTCTGAATTCATTAAGAGAAGGTACTAAATGAAGCATACTTTTACAGTGCCTATGTATTAGTTTATTTCACTTTCATTTTCATTTGATAAGTTAAACTGGAGCTCCACATTGACTCTCTCAAGCACTTAGATATCAGCCAAAATACTGGCCACTTTAATTAATGCTGGCTGGTTTAATGGTTATTGTTTTAAGCAAAGAGCTTGCTGAGTGGGAATACATATTGATAGTGTACATCAAGGTGAGGCTGTGCACAATGTTGGTTAATTTATGTTAGTTGGATAATTTATGGCAGTGGATTAAAGGTAGTGTTTATTTTTAAATGATGACAAAAAGGATATTTTTTTCCCAATGGCCCTTGCTAATTTTATCTCAAATTCAACTTCTGAAAACCATTTTTAGGAAAACTGTTTTAGAAGTTTGAAAACAATTCCTAAAGCAAATACCAAATTAATATAAATAGAGATGACCTTTTCTTAAAATCACTTGTACCTAAACTGAAAGGGTTATGTTGTGAGTGTGTCATACATAGTTTTATTTTATTTAATTTTGACATGAGATATCTGTCTATATATCAACATATTTTCAGCATAGATATATAATTGTTAACCTTTTGTTAATCAATATTGTATCTTACTAGGTAACTTTGGGGCCTTACAAAATTTTGGCCAAACAATCATTCTATCCACATACAAAAGTTCTTTTCTTAGAATATCGTAATTGACAAAGCAATGATAAATAGGCCTAAGCTGTTAATGGAAAACAATATTACTTAGAAAAGAATATCTGTCATTTTCTGAAAAGTCTTTTTGGTTTTACTATAATTGAAGGCTATGTCATCAACAGATTATTTCCTAAATGTTTATAACATGTCAGACTTTATAATATTGAACATTATAAACATAGGAGACAATTATCTTTTGAAATTTATTTGATTAGTGGTCAAAAAGCATGCACACTATAATCCAGTATTTAAGCTTTATTTCCAACTAATAAAATTATAAAATTGTGTTTCTGAACTAGAAGAGATCATTCTGATCTTTCCTAAATGGTCATAAAGTATTTCTAAATGCCCAGTTCAGGTTGAAAGAGATCTGTACCACTTGGCACAAGGTATGGAAATTACAGAGGAGAGAACTGGATTGGATGGCTGCTAAGTATTCTCCACTTAGCACTCTCAAAAAGGTCAAATGGAGCAGGACTCAAAACAAAGGGTACTTTCCAGAACCTTTCTCTTCTGCCATCTGTTAAAAAGGCTGTCTTTTTTCCATTGGATATTCTTTCCTGCTTTGTCAAAGATTAGTTGGCTGTATACGTTTGGGTCCACTTTTGAGTTCTCAATTCTGTTCCATTGGTCTATGTGTCTGTTTTTGTGCCAATACCATACTGTCTTGATGATGACAGCTTTGTAGTAGAGGTTAAAGTCTGGGATGGTGATACCTCCCGTTTTGGTTTTATTTTTCAGTATTACTTTGGCTATTCTGGGTCTTTTGTGGTTCCATACAAATTTTAGGATAGTAGAGTTTGTTCTAGTTTTGAGAAGTATGCTGGTGCAATTTTGATTGGAGTTGCATTGAATGTGTAGATAGCTTTGGGTAGTAATGACATTTTAACTATATTTATTCTTCTTATCCATGAGCATGGAATGTTTTTCCATTTCTTTGTGTCTTCTTCAATTTCCTTCATAAGTTTTCTATAGTTTTCATCATACAGATATCTGGAGTGCCACTTGAGAAGGTTTGAAGATAAAACCAGGGTAGAACAGAGTGTTCTACCCAAAAATGCTAATTACATTTTTATTGAACTCTCTAGGAAATTTATTGATTCAATGTTTTCCATTGTGGTAAATGCTGTGGGAATAAGGAGTCCTTAACTATCCTGTTAGGAATATCTTTGATGACACATCACCATCCTACATAAATGTCTTTACTTTAACACTAAAATATTAACACCTATATAGAAAATATATCTTTTCATAATCATTATTTTAAAAAAAATTATGATTTATTTTTGACAGAGACAGTGCTAGTGGGGGAGGGGCAAAGTGAGTGAGACACAGAATCTGAAGCAGACTCCAGGCTCTGAGCTGTCATCACAGAGCCTGATGCAGGGCTCAAACTCATGAATCATGAGATCATGGCCTGAATCGATGTCAGATGCTTAATTGACTGAGCTACCTGGGCGCCCCTTTTCATAACCATTATTAAAAATACTTCACTTCACCTCATCTGTGAATTCTTACCTTAATTCAAAAGCAAAGGCAAATTGGGAAAGGAAATTAGGTGGCAGACTAGAAGAATCCTGAATTCACCTCTTCCCACAGAAATACCTAGGCAAATACTACATCTATTCAACTAACTGCTGCTAAACACTAGCAGAAATGACATTGCACAGCTAGTCTTAGAAAGCCACATTAAAAAAGGTGAGAGGGGTAGAGATATAGTTTGGAACCAAACTCCCTGTGTGAGTAAATACAAGCAAGAGGGACATCACAATCATAGAGAAGTGACTCAGACACCTCAAAGGGCACTGCTGGCACTGGGGACACCACAGGAAGGGAAAGTCTCCATAATATCTGGCTTTGGAAACCAACAGGCATTAACTTTAGGAGCTTTAAAAATCAGTAACCTGAATACCATGAAAGCTGAAGGTTGATAGGAACCTGAGTACTTACCCTTAAAGAGCCGGGATACTAAATAAATGGGGCCAAGACACAGCAGAAAAACAGCAGTTTGAAAAGTGCCTAAAGTGTACATGAAAGACATTTATTTTTAATCTTAGAACATGTGCTGGAGGAAAGGGATCTACTGATTTCTTCGAGAATGAAAGTTCTACATGTCAATAATGTCTTAGCCTTTCCCAGAGTAAATAGCCAGAGGCTTAGAGGAGCCATTTCTAACACTCTCCATCTTCCTTGGCATCAACAAGTGCTTCACCAAGAAATTCCTCTGAGGACCAACCACACCCGACCTGCCTGCCATGGCAGGCAAAATTCCAAAGCTGCTCCTAACCAACTACACCTGGATGGAAGCTTTGACCCAGGCCAGCACCACTACAAAGTGACTCCAGTCATGTGGAGAGGGTAACAAACCAACACGCTGGACACCCACAATTTCTGTAGCCTTACTGCATGTACAGGGAAGGGACTGAGCCCTGAACTTCAATGTATGTGCAGTCTTGGCAGAGAGGTTAATAGCACACTGCTAGAATGAGTAATGGCCTCACCAACCAACCAGTCCAGCCAGGACTCTCAAAGGTGTGCTCACAGAAGGCAAAGTGGGCCATAGCAGCTATCTGGGATGAAGACAGCTATGGTTGGCCACAGTAGAAGAGCTCATGCAGCCCACACAAGGGATACGCCTGTGACACCTGGTTCTGGTAACATGGGAGAATTGAACTATAGGGCACCACAGAACCTCTTTTACACAGGGTCACTACTTTAAAGATCAGAAGATATAACTGCCCTACCTAATGCATAGAAACACACACAGAGTGTTAGATGAAATAAAGAGACAGAAGAATATGTCCCAAATGAAAGAACAAGCCAATCACAGTAAAGAGCTAAATGAAGCAAAGGTAAGCAATATGCCTGATAAAGAGTTCAAAGTAATGGTCATAAAGATACTCAATAGACTTGAGAAAGGAGTGGATAAACCCAGTGATAATGTCCACAAAGAGTTAGAGGATATAAATGAGAATGAATCATAGCTAAAGAATTCAATGACTGTCATGAAAAATACAATAGAGGGAATCAACAGCAGATTAGAGAATGCAGAGGAATAGATCAGCAATCTGGAATCTACCCATCAAATTTATCATTCAGAATTGAAGGAGAGAAGAAGAGTTTCCCCGACACCCACTCCTCCCTAAGAAAAACATTAAAGGAATTCATTGCCATTAAACCCTCTACAAGAAATGATAAAGGGACTTTGAGTGGAAAGAAAAGTCCATGACTAGAAGAAAGAAAATTAAACAAGGAAATACTTTCACAGGTTAATGCAAACATAGTGAAAGGTAGTCAATTAGTCACTTATAAACTTTACAACGCCAGTATGGAGTTTAAAATATAAAAGAGGTAAAATCAAGTGTGGCTATAAAAGGTATACACAAAATAGGAAGATGTAAAATATGACATCCTATACATAAAACGGAGGGGGGAGTAACAAGTTGGTGCTTTTAGAATGTATTCAAACCAAAGTGACCATCAAAATAATGTAGACTTCTATTAACATAAAATGTAATATATGAATGCAATGGTAACCACAAATCAAAAAATTACAATAGATATACAAAATAATAAAGATAAAGGAAACAATCATAACACTAAAGAAAGCCATCAAAACACCAGGGAAGTATATAAGAGAAGAAAAGAACAGAGAAGAACTACAAAAACAACCAGAAAACAATTTTTAGTAAAGCAAAAAGTACATATCCATTAATAATTACCTTAAAGGTAAATGGGCCAAGTGTTCCAATCAAAACACAGGGTGACTGAATGCATAAAAATGCAAGACCCATCTATACGCTGTCTATAAGACACTTACTTCAGAACTAAGACACATGCAGATTGAAAGTGAAGGGATGGAGGAACACTTACCATTCCAGTGGAAGCCAAAAAAACTGGGTAGCAATACTTATATCAGACAAAATAGGCCTTAAGACAGACTGTACCAAGAGGGGCGCCTGGGTGGTCAGTCGGTTGAACGTCCGACTTTGGCTCAGGTCATGACTCACAGTTTGTGGGTTCAAGCCCTGTGTCAGGCTCTGTGCTGGCAGCTAAGAGCCTGGAGCCAGTTTCAAACTCTGTGTCTCCCTCTCTCTCTGACCTTCCCCTGCTCACGCTGTCTGTCTGCCTTAGAAATAAATAAAACATTAAAAAAAAAGACTGTACCAAGATCCAAATAAGGACACCACATGATGATAAAGGAGACAATCCAACAAGAGGATATAATGATTGTAAATATTTATGCACCCAATATATAGCACCAAAATACATAAAGGAAATATTAACATATATAAGGGGAAAATTGACAGTGACACAACAATAGTAGGAAATTTAATACCCCACTTGCATCAAAGGATAGATCATCCAGAGAGAAAATCAACAAGCAAACTGTGACTTTGAATGGCACATTCCTCCAGATGGACCTATTGGTTATTTCCAGAGCATTCTATAAAAAGCAGAAAAACACACAGTCTTTTCAAGTGCACATGGTACATTCTCAAGGACGGATCATATAGTAAACCACAAAACAAGTCTCAATAAATATGAAAAGCTTAAAATAATATCAAGCACAATATTAACCATAACGGGATGAAACTAGAAGTCAATTACAGGGGAGAAAAACTGGAAAAACCAAACAGAAGCAGACTAACCAAGTTACTAAACACCAATGGATCAATGAAGAAATCGATGGTAATTAAGAAATACATGGAGACAAATGAAAATGAAAACACAGCAGTCCAAAATCGTTAGGATGCAGCAAAAGCTGCTCTAAGTGAACTTCATATAGCAATACAGGCCTACTTCAAGAAACAAGAAAAATCTCGAATAGACAACCAAGCCTCACACCTAAAGCAACCAGAAAAGAACAAGTAAAGTCCATAGTTAGTAGAAAGAAGATAATAGTAAATGTTAGTGTGGGAATATGTAAAAGAGACTATAAACACAATAGATAAGATCAATGATACCAAGAGCTGGTTCTTTGAAAAGATAAACAAAATTGATAAATCTCTATCCAGACTCATCAAAAGAAGAGAGATGACTCATCAAATGAGGTGGGAGAAGTAGAAACCAACACCAAAGAAATATGAAATATTATAAGAAAATATTATGAAAAATCATATGACAACAAATTGGACAACCTAGAGAAATTAATAAATCCCTAGAAATATACAGTCTTCTAAAGGTGTCCAGGGATGGATGAATGGGTAAAGAACTGGAAATGTGGTTGGGGGGTGGGGGAGTGTGTGTGTGTGAGTGTTACTTTGCCATAAAAGAAGAGTGAGTTTTTGCCACTTGTGACCATATGGATATACATAGAGGGTATCACACTAAGGGAAATAAATCCAACAGCAAAAGGTGAATATGATATAATTTCATTTTTATATGGAATGTAAGGAAATAAAACAAATGAACACACAAAATAAACAGACACTTAAATACATAGAACTAAGTGGTGGTTGCCACAGGAGAGGTGGGTTGGAGAATGAGCAAAATAGATGAAGTAATTAACAGGTACAAACTTTCAGTTATAAAATAAGTAAGTTGGGCGCCTGCATGGCTGAGTCGGTTAAGCCTCCAATGCTTAGTTTTGGCTCAGGTCATGATCTTGCGATATCGAGAGTTCGAGACCTACGTTAGGGTCTGCACTAGCAACAAGGAGCCTGCTTGGGATTCTCTCTCTCCCTTTCTCCCAGCCCCTCCCCAACTTGTACGGTCTCTATCTCTCTAAAAAAGACAAAAAAACAAAAACAAAAACAAAAACAAAGCACCAATAAATAAAATAAAACAAGTTGCGGTGTAGAAAAGTATAACATAGGGAATATATTCAATAATATAATAACATTGTATGTGACAGAATGGGCCCACACTTATTGTCATGAGAACTGAGAAATGTGTAGAATTTTCAAATCAATATTTTGCGTACCTAAAACTAATATACTATTCTATGTCAAATTTTTCTTTTATAGTTTATTGTCAAGTTGGTTTACATATAACACCCAGTGCTCATCCCAACGAGTGCCCTCCTCCATGCCCATAACACCCCTTCCCCTCTCCCCACCCCATCAGCCCTCAGTTTGTTCTCGGTATTCAAGGGTCTCTCTTGGTCTCCCTCCCTCCC